>PVKH010006262.1:0-21236 GCA_004027955.1 Chaetophractus vellerosus
AAAATGTTTCTTCAGGTACAGAAATCATTGTCTTTTACTTATATAAAGATGAGTCAGTTTTGCAACTTAAAATATCTACTTATTTTAACTATTAATAAATTATACAAAAATATGGAAACTGTAAGTATTTCTTGCTACTGCTGCTCCTTCCTGCTTGTGGGTGTGCTCCCCTTTCTTAGACATCCAGCACAAAGCTAACATCTTAAGAATATACCTTCACACCTTACTCTTCTGGGCTGCCAGACATCCCACACAGACACAATCTTTACTCCAGTGTGTCTTCCCAACACTTCTGAGGCATGGGCACACTACTATGACCTTGCTTCTCCACCCAAGTGCTAACCAAGGAGGGAAGAGGGGGGAAGAGAAGGAGGAAGAAGAAGAGGAAGAGAGAAATTTAATTTGAAAACATGTCAGGGACATAGTATTGAGCATACATGTGTTTCTGGGCAGACTAAAGTGGAAGAAATTTGATATACATGACTTGACTTTTAACATTGAATTTAAATAAGAATTAATACAAATACTGACAACTCCATAGTACCCTAAGTTCTTAAAGTCTAACTCTTGAATGTAAATATTGAAGTCTTATGTCTAAATTTGTGTATATTTAGATTTTGAGAGATATAAACAAATATCTGCATATTTTCCTATTTGGAGAATCAAATTTTGGCAGTAAAGACTAATTCCATTACTTGTATTTTCTTATAGCATCCACATCATCTGAAAATCACAAATGCTTTCAAGTCTCAGGATTCTGTTGCACACTAATCATGTTACTACAAGGTAAATAGTGAGAGTAAGCAAAAGAACAAGAGACAAAACTTATAGTGCAAAATTGTTTGTATTATGTTCACGAAATATTATGCTTCAATTGTACATAGACAACAAATTGTATTGTTTCCTGGAAAAAATTAAAGGTTTATAAAATTATAAGGCAAACAATTTCATAATATTCAAGAACGCAACAAAATCTAAAAGTCATAATCCTGAAAAGCCAAAGATAATTCTGATTTGGTTTAGTTTTGTTAATTCTTTTTTCTCCTTATGATTAACAAGCTTCTTACCTGTTTTAGCTTTTTTCTCTAAACTTCCATAAGTTTCTCATTGTCTTGCTGATACTCCTGGACTTTATGGAGCAGAATTTGGTAACTCATCTCAAACATGTCAAAAGCTCCATTGCTGTACCTACAAGATACCAAAGAGAGGGAGCCTGAGATAGTTGAAAGATGACGAACTTAGAAACAGACATGTTCCTTAATGCCTGATGGATTTACCTGCTTTTAAAAGTTTTAATATCTAAATATAAGAATTAAAACATACATACATTATCTATTTATGGTAAAGAAGAATGAATATCATAATATGTTAAGTGCCTAGCCCAGTGACTGGCACATTTTATTAAATTTATTTATTTTTTTCTTCCTTAATATGATCATGTCCTTTACTTGTCTCATTCTTTCCCCATTTCTTCACTATCTGCACTGTTGTCAATTTATTTATGTCCTTGCTCAGCTAGCTGACATAGCTAGTAGACTTGAGTATAAACTCTGAATCCAATTGCAAACCTTGAAAGTTTTTCCTTCCATTTCCTTCATGTTTACCAGTATAGAGGACAAGGATTTAAAAGAAGAGACCACAACTAATTATTTAAACAGGACAGAGTTTTAAAATTAAAAAAGTAAATAAGTTAAGGAGACCATTTGAAGTCTGGCAAACAGCAACACAGCAGCCCAGCTAAATAGGTCAGTTCCTAGCAAATTTTTACTATCGGAAAATAATTTCCTAATATTGCCAGATCTGTTTCATACGTTTTTAAAAATCAATTTTATTGAAATATTTTAATAAACCATACAATACATCTAAAGTGTATAATCAGTGGCATGGTATTATCATGGAGCTGTGCATTCAGCATTGCAATCAATAATAGAGCATTTTCTTTACTCCAAAAAGAGTACCCCATAGCAGTTACTTCTCAATCCCTCTATCCTTCTCCTGTCATACACAACTAACCTAGTGCCATCTCTATGAATTTATCTATATTAACATTTTATATAGATGAAGTCAAACAATAGTAGTACTTTTTGTCTAGTTGTTTTCACATAGCATAATTTCTTTTTAACCATTGATAGAAGAATATTAATATATTATTATGCCCTAGAGTTCATAGTTTTAGTTTTATTTTTGCCCAAATATTAACTTATTAATAATATCTTGCAATATTAACATTCATTTGTTCTGTTTCAGACAGCAACATTATAAAATATGCACTATTTTTTTTAAAGATTTATTTATTTTTATTACATATCTTCCCTCCCCCCCGCTGCGGTGACACGCCGAGACTGGTCTCTGCGCAGGCGCGGCTTTCCCCGCTTATGGGCGGCTTCTGCTTCCATTCAAGGCCGGCTCTCAGTTCGCAGGTGGCTGGCTGCACTCCATTCACGGGCGACCTGCCTGCCCGTGGCAGCTTTTGCCCTGTTTGTGGCAGCTTTTTGCCCTGCCTACAGCGGCTCTGGCCCGCCCATGGTGGCTTGCCTTTCTCAAGGCAGTCTGCCTGCTAGGAGAGGTCCCCCGGAACCGAACCTGGGGCCTCCCATGTGGTATGCCGGCACCCTATCCACTGGGCTATCCAGCTGGCCCCTATATATGCACTATTAACCTTGCTCATTTTCCACAGGAAGGTTCACTATGCTATACATTCCCATGTTTCATTTTTAAATTTTCCTTCTAGTGATATTTGCTACCTTAGACTTCTCCTTACCACTATCATAGCCATATATTAGCATTGCTAATTACAAACACTATAATGTGCTTTCAACATTTCTATCCATTTCCAAAGATTTATAAACTTTTTTTTACCAATTCTGCACAGATTAAGCCTCAGCTTTCCATTCTCTATTCTGATTCTATCTTCTGGTGACCTATATTCTGACTATTACCTCCATGAGTTTGCTCATTATATTTAATGCATAATAGTGAAATCATACAATATTGTCCTTTTGCATCTGGCTTGCTTCACTCAATAAAATGTCCTCAAGATTCATATGCTTCATGACTTCATTTATTCTTAGAGCTGAGTATTCCATCATATGTATATACCACTCATCAGCTAATGGGTACTCAAGCTGTATCCATGTTTTGGCAATCGTGAATAACGCTGCTATGAACATTGGTGTGCAGATGTATGTTTGTGTCCCTGGACTCGGTTCTTTCGGGTATATACCTAGTACTGTATTACCAGATCACGTGACAGATCTATATTTATCTTCCTTAGGAACCACCAAACAGTCCACAGTGGCTGTACCATTCTTCATTCCCACCAACAGTGAAGAAGCATTCCTATTTCTCCACATCTACCCCAACACTTGTAGTTTTCTGTTTTTTTTTTAAATGGTATACATTTTAATAATAACATGGAGTCTACCAGTTTTAAATGTTGGTGACTAGCTACTTTTTTCATGTTGTCTGTTTAACATTTTACAGACCAAATAATACATATCTGTGTGTTACTAGTTTAAACCTTTTACTTAAAAAATAACAGGAAATATTTGAAGCTGAATAGAGTAACATTACTAGGAAACAACTGCTCTTTATATATATATTTTTTACTTAAGAATCACTGTGTCAACCCTGAGCTGAACATTTCCATTAATCTACTTTAGAAACATATATTTAATCCTTACTATGTGCAAGGTGCAATGCTAGACAATGCACTGACTAGAAAGATGAATATGCTAGATTTCCTATCCTCAAAAACTTATAACATTGTGTATGTGTGTGCACATATGCAGATAAGTACAAAAATAAGAATAACAGCTCTTATCTATAATATATGGTATTATAGATACAGCATAGAATTATGGGAATTCATATTAGCAAGAATCAATTAAGCTCAAGAGACTTTTTAAAAGTGTTTCATGAGTATGGTAATTAAGCTATTTCTTAAGCATTTAGTAAAGTGAAGATTGAGGAAAAGAGGTCAGCCTGTCCAAAAACACAAAGCTAGGAACATGAGGAGGATCTGTAAGATAACACCATTTGTGATGAGTCTGAAAGTATATAAATCTGCATGAAGATCTTTGACAGTCAAATATATTTTAACATGATACGGTGGGAAGCAAAAGCAGCAGCACTGGAAAAGTGGTAAAATATGTAGGTAGGCTAAAACATAAGGTTGTTTATTTAAAAGTAAGGTTTTAATAGTCATTTTGATTGAGCAAGAGATTGGTAAACTAAAGAAGATGTAGAAATAAATAAAAAATGATTCCAAAAATTTGGTTCTAAACGATAAAGAGAATATAATCATGATGGTGAAGAGGAAAAGAGGAACTGTGAGGGGGAAAAATGGAATTGGTTAATTCATAATTGAAGTGCATTGAAAAGTATGTCTACGAATTAATTCATTTATCTGTCCTTCAGAAAGAGTGCTTCATGCCAGACCTTGGCAGTGGAAATACAAGAGCCATATAAGAAGAGGTCTTGTTCAAAGAAATTAGTGTGCAGCAGTTGCTACAGTAGAGGAAAAGGGCAGATAGATGGCAAGAAGAGGAGAGACCTGGGGTAGCGTCTAGGGGAAGCAACTTTTGGAGTTCTAACATCTTAGTCTGGGTTGAAAGCATAGTATTCATGGGAGGTCTACTAGAAATCACTGAAGCAGTTCAATCTAACAGTGAAGATACCTTTGGCTTTCCTATGTATAAGTAATTATAGGCACAAGATATCATTTGCTAATGCAAATGAAACTGTACAAAAATAAATAGTCTCCTCTTAATATATACATTTTAATTATTGTCATATGCTCATTCAAGCTGCAAACGAGTATATAAATAAATAATTATTAATTGTGAAAATACTATAAATTGAATATGCTTGATGATAGATACAAAATAATAAGGGAATTGGAGGAATGGGTTAAAGACCTGTTTAATATATGAAAGGCCACTAAGAAGGTAACAGGTACATTTGGACCTGAAATGTAAAATGGAGTTATTCATGAAAAGAGTGACATATATCCAGGCATTAGAAAGAGCATATATAAAGATATTTATGCTGTATTTTGGAAACATTTTTATTCTGTAGACAAGGACATATTATGGTAACCAGCCTGAGACCAAGGAATGTGACACAGGTCACCTGTAGATGTTGAAGGATTGTTACTTATGGAACAATATCTTAGTTTCCTAAACGGCTCAAGCAAAAACCATACAAAGGGATGACTTAAACCATGGAAATCTAATGACTCATGGTTTTGCGGCTAAGAGAAAATCTAAATAAAAAAATCATCAAGATGTTCTCTTCCCTAGACTAGCATGCTAGGGCTGGCTACCAGTTATCCTAGGTCCTTGGGTCTTTTGCCACAAGGCAATGTACAAGGCAACCTCTCCCAGCGTCTCCAGTCTCTTCTTGGTTCCATTAAATTCCATCTTCTTCCTTCTCATGCTTTCTGTCTGTCAGAATTTCATTCTGCTTATCAAGGACTCCAGTAATATTATTAAGACCCATCCTGATTGAGGTAGACCAAATCTTAAATGAAGTAACCTCATATAAAGATCCTATTTACAATGGGTTCACATCCATACAAGGGATTAAGTTTAAGAATATGTTTTTCTAAGGCACATACAGCTCCAAACCATCACAAAAAGCAACCACCTTCTCTTTCCTTTATTCTTTTGCTTCTCCAACCCAAAATAAAACTTGAATAAGCATTTTTTTTTTTTTTAGAATTTAAGCTTCCTGGTATTTCCAAAATAAAATAAGAGAAGGTATTTTCATGTTTAGGTATGGATTTTTAATCTTTTTTGTCCCAAGTCTGTATGTTAATGGAATAAATTCTACAGACTTACCAAAAGGAAGACAAAACAAAACACAGACACAAAAACATTAATTTTTGCAAATCATTTCCAGGGACTAATTGAAACCTGCCAAACAGATCCTCAAGTGAAACAGAATAACCCTAACTTTAACAGTTCTTGCTAATTATAATGAGGAAATAGTGCAAAAATGGCATATGTGTGTTACTTCAAAACATAGGAATTTTCAGTATACCTTTTATATTTTCTTTTATTGCAATTATAATTTTAAATGAAAGACAAAATCTAGGAGGGAAAGTGCATATAATTAATTACATACAAATGTTTCATATAACAAATATTCCATCGAAATTCCTCTAGCTAATTTTTATAGTAATGGTGAACCAATCTCAGGGAATTCTAGACATATAAAGTTACATGAGATTCCAAGTGGGATATTATTGTAAAATAAAACACCTTTCACGTTCTTGCTATTTAGTTCATTACTCATACAAGAATTAAATGGTATTTTAAAGCTCACTTATAAAACAGTTTTTAGATATCATTAAAAGTTTGTGTAGACATGTGGACAAATATCACAGCATAAATTAAGAAAAGCTGTGATATAATCTACAATTAACTTTAAATGGTTTCTATAATTTCTTATTATTCTCCTGATGCAAAAAAGATATTAAAATAAAAAAGATGTAACTAAATATAAGATTAAATTACTCATTTAAATCTCCGTTTCTAATGTTCTTCTTTTCCTACAAATAATATTTTGCAAAAGACAAATATTAAATACACTGCTTTCACAACATAATTAATTAAAAATAATTTGAGATGCCATATATAGTTGTTTCACTTTCATATTGCAATTTATTCTGGAACATTAGCTCCTCTACTACTTTGTATCTTTGATGTTGAAATAGTTAAAAAATATTATTTTTCAGCAAAATAATATTAATGTATAAATATAAAATAGAAGGCATGAAAGAAATATTACTATTCTAAAAGTCAATAATCGTTATGGATAAAATATATTTGTAAGATATATTATTTTGAAAATGTCAGATTTTTATTAAATATGTATGGCTCACTTAGAAAATTACACAAGTGAGCAAAGTCCAATATATAGTCTGATACTTATAATTGGTAATATACATAATAATGTGACAATCTAGAATATACATGACATAAGTCTGTGAAATATGTAATGTGAGCAATAGAATATGCAAACTCAAGAGCTAAAGTATATAGCTTAGTCAGTAAAGCTTTACAAGCATAATAATTAAAAATTTACTGAAACAGCAAAATATGCAAAAAAGCAAACAATCATATTTATCTAACTGTAGTACTGGAGCATCAGTAGACAATTTCAGATGATTTGATTAGAAAAGCAACTGTTAGGATGATCTGTGCTGCCCCATCAGCAAAATATGTACCTCAATCATTGAGCTATATGAAAAATTAATTGCAAAGTATGGGATTTTACGATTGCAACAAAGGAAATTCATTGATATACAAAAGAGTTTATGTGCCTAAATTTGAAATCTTAAATGGCATCTTCAAAGCTTTTGCATCTTAGTTCTATTAAATTCCCTTCAGGCCGTTTTTCCCCAGTCTAGCAAAAGTTGGCTGCTTAATTATTATGAGTCACAAAATTAAGTGCTTTAATAAAAATAAATAATAAAGATCTGCTTTGAGGATTTGACATCTGGCTATGATCTACCAATTGGTACTAGATTATTCCTTCCAACAAATATAACCATAAAACTGAACATAATACCTGAAGCTGCTATATTCAGGTACTGGAAAATAAGGAGTACATGACAGTTATCTCTTAGCCTTATGGTATTTCTAGCTCTATAAAGAGGGATAATTTCCTAAGCAGAATGTAGCAAAGCAGGGTCCAAGGAGAGTACAGTGATCCTACTATGCTCAGGAGGCAGAGATCAGAGTTCAAGTGAGTTGAGGCAAAATACAAGAGAGGATAAGGTTGGAGAGAGAGAAGACTCCAAATTCTGTGTGCGGGTTTCCATGAGATATTGGCTGAAGGCTGTGCTGCATATTTTCAGGGTGAAACCACAAGAAGCTTACAACAGAGTATACATTATGGGACTAAGAAGAGAACAGAGATATTAGATATCAAGTAGTGCTATGGATTGGAGTCCTAGCCAGCAAGCTGGGAGATATTGGAGTCTTGAATAACGTTAACTCCCCCACTATATCTGATCTACTGGGAAGACCAAACCTTAGGAACAAGAACCTTATCCTAGAATGAGGTCTATTCTATAAAAATGAAAGTCCTAAAACCAACCCTAACAAGATCTGTAGGTATTTGAAGTTGAGCACTGACAACTTGAAAGGCAGTGGGAAACACCTTGAACTTCCCACAGTTCTATGTTAACAAAGCATAAAGCCAAGATCGTAGCAGTTAGATGAACAAAACTCAACACTCTTTAGAAGGAGACAACATAATCCAGATTCCCTACAATGTATCAAAAATGTACAATTAAACATGATTAAACATGCAAAGAAACTAGGACATGGGAACCAAAGTTAAGAAGAAAAAGCAGTTAAAAGAAAATAACTATAAGATGGCCCAGGTTTAGATTAAGAAAAAAGACAGTAGATCAGCTAATATAAATAAGTGAATACAATTACAGAAAAAGCATATTACTAAATGTAAGGGAAAATATGACAAAATCTCAGCAGAGATAAGGGGAAAAAGGAAATTATAGAATAAAAGTGAAAAATATCAATAAATGAACTTACTAGCAGTTTTGAGATGGCAGGAGAAAAAAGTTCAGTGAACTTGAAAGCAGAAGAATAGAACTACTCATGAAAGAACAAAGGAGGAAAAGGGGTTGATGAAAATAAATACTTAAAAGACATGTAGAGAAATAGAAAATTGTTTAACATATTTAAAAGGAGTTCCAGAAAGAGAAAAAGGTGAGAATAGAGCAAAAACTTGAAGAAAAATGGTCAAAATTTCTCAAATTTTATTAAAAAACAAAGAAAAAATGTTGGCTTAAAAACCCAGGAAATTCAGGGAAACTCAAGCATAAAATTAAAAAGAGAACCATACCTAGGCACATCAAAATTTGCTGAGAATCAAAGATAAATAGAAAATATTTAAACAGATAAAGAAGACACACTGTGTATAGGAAAACAATGAAGAGAATTATCAATACCTTTTATCAAAAACATGAAAATAAAAGGATGACTATTGGAGATTCAAGCATGTCCCCTACAAAAAGGATGCTCAAGTTCCAACACCTGGCCCTCCTGGGTCTCAACCCACTTGTAAATAGGACCTTTGAAGGTGTTATAAATTAAGGTGGCCCAAATGGAATGAGGGTGGGCCTTAATATAATATGGCTGAAGTCCTTTTTAGCAAAGGAAATTGGGCATGGGTAACAGCCAGAAGCTGGAAGTCAATGGAACCCTGAAGAGAAAGGAGAAGACACCACCATGTGCATTGCCATGTGAAGGAAAAACAAGATACCCCCAAAATTTCTGGTGTGCCAAAAGACACTGAACCTTGGAAGAAGCAAGCACTATAGCCTCTGACACCTGTTGTTAAGTCAACCCATTTGCATGGTGTTTGTTTTAGCAGCTAGGTACAAGATATTTAATGTGATGAAAGAAAAAAATATTTCGATTAAAAATTTTATATTCTATGAAAACAACCTTTACAAACTGTATTAGTCTGCCAAAGGTGTGCCGATGCAAAGTAACAAAAATCTGTTGGCTTTTGTGATGGTTAGGCTAATGTGTCAACTCC
Source organism: Chaetophractus vellerosus (assembly GCA_004027955.1). Taxonomy (NCBI): domain Eukaryota; kingdom Metazoa; phylum Chordata; class Mammalia; order Cingulata; family Chlamyphoridae; genus Chaetophractus; species Chaetophractus vellerosus. The sequence goes on from PVKH010006262.1 coordinate 9,580, forward strand.
ACAAGGTAATTGTGTCCAGGTATTAGGTCCAGCAAGCACTGGGCTAATTGTAATACAAGAGCATTTATGGACTTTGATCACCAGTGAGTTTACTGCATGGATGGCTGATTACATCTGCATCAGTCAGGGAAATTGCATCAAGAATGGATGACACTTTTATCCAATCAGTTCACTGCCTTAAAAGGGGAAGTGATTTCAACATTCAGAGAGAATTTCCCAGCTCGTCGTTTGACAGCGAACTTCTCCCAGGAACTCATCGAGGACCCTTCATCAGTCTTTCATCGGAGCCCCTGGCTTGCAGCCTGCTGGCGGAACCAGGACTTGTGTATCCCCATGGTCACATGAAAGACTCTTATAAAATCTTATATTTTTAACAGATATCTCATGTGATTCTGTTTCCCGAGAGAACCCTAACTAGAACAGGGTCCCTCAACTGAATCCAATATAATCCAAGGGAATCACAGCCAGATGAGTAGATTAGTTTACAAACGTAAACTTTTCTTTTTGGGATTCATAAATAATCTCAAAATGTCACACAAACTAAGGATAATTAGAGATATTTTCAGATAAAAATAAACTGAGAATATTTACTCTCTGCAGATAAACACTTCAAAAAAAAGGCAAATGTTTTTCTTAGACTTGAAGGACACGTTACCAGATGGAAATTTGGAACAGCACCAAAGAAAGAAGAGGTACAGGAAATGGAAAGTAAATGGATAAATGTAAAATACTAGGCTTTATTTTTAATTACCATAAAAGGAAACTGTTTAAAACAAGAAATATTAGCATTGTAAGGTAGCGTTTAATAACATATATAGAAATAAAAGATAAATAACAACACAGACCTAGTGAAGATATTTTGTCAAAAGTGTGTTTTTAAATCATTATTTAACTGAGAATGTATATTCTTGAGCTGTACTCTGTTGTCCAAGATTAAGTGTGGGACATGTCAATTAGATTTCCTATACTGAATAGAGTACATTAAAGATAGTCAATAACTAATTGTGATGTTTCGAAGCTGTATAGACCCCAGAAAAGTGTGTTCTTAAAGTTAATCCATTCCTGTGGGTGTAAACCTATTGTAAGTAGGACCTTTTGGTTAAGTTACTTCATTAAGGCATGGGCCAGGGTGGGTCTTAATCCTCTAATGGGGTCCTTTATAAATGGGAAGAATATGGAGAGAGAGAGAGAAAGCCACTGAAGCAAGAAGCTGAAAGTAATGAAACTCTGAGGAGAAGGGAGAGACCAGCACACGCTGCCATGTGCCTTGCCATGTCACAAAGGAGTCCAGGGATCGTCAGCAGCCGATCTTCAGGAAGCAGGTAACATCTTGATTAAGCCTTGATTTGGACATTTTAATGGCCTCAAATCTGTAAGCTTGTAAGCAGATAAATTCCCTTTGTAAAAGCCAATCCATTTCTGGTATATTGCTTTTGGCAGTCCTGCAGACCAGAACACTAATCCATGCATTTATTTGTGAAACACTGACTGCTTAGCATATGGCTTCTGATAGAACAATTGTTATAAGACACTTGCATATGAATGATGTGATGAGCAGGAGAGGAGGGGGTAATTCATTTCATCTTGGTCAGAGACGATATTTCAGAGAGAAGACAAAAGGAACTGTTTCTTGAAGAATAATTAAACATTTATCAGAGAGAATAAAAGGAATATTTTATGTAGAGCACATAGGCACAAATTTGTTAAGGATATGATTTTCTTGAAATGGGAACTTTGGTGTGATGCTCATAATCTGCACAGGAGAGAGTAGTTGATAATGCATCTTGGGTGGGAAGTATCTGCCACTTCAAGGTCAGATTAGAAAGTTTATTCTGTTAAGTATAGAATACTGTTAGATGTAGATTATGAAGAAAAGTTGACTCAGAAATGTTTGGGAGAATTAAAATGAAGTAGACATGATGAAATCTGAGTGGGGAATAAAAATCTGTTGCTTGGGGCTGAAACAACACCACTGCCCAGTTCATTGAATGTGAGCTAGAAGAGAGTTTGAGAGGAAGGAATCCAGGAAGAGATGATCCAAATTTCTTAGCCTGATTAACTGAATATATGGGAAAGTGATTTATTCATTTATTCACAAAATTTTGTGAATCCTTACTATGTATCAGACACTGGACAAGGTGCTGCAGATCCAGTAATAAACAATGCAGTCAGAAATTCCTGCCTTAGTGGGCATTTTATACTCTGGAAGAAAAGACAGAAATAAAAAATATGTATAGATCATTTTGCACTGCTCATTTTTTACTGTGTCACCTCAAACTCAGTCAACTTGTCAGATTTAGAAAAAAAGTAAAACTATGATCTTAAGTTTTGGGAAAAAATTTCTGTTGAATATCATTCAAGAATAAATACATTCCCTTATTCTGGTCTCTAAATATGTACCTGGTGAAGATTGCACACTATAGCAGCAATATTTAGCAGTATCTATAAACATTGCATCCATTCCCCTTTGAGGAATGTATCCTTAGAAAGTCACTCATGTGTACAAAGGATCAGAGTTTACATTTTTGCAAACGTGGAGAGACTAAATGTCTGAAAATAAATGTTAGCTTTAAAAAACACGTGAGTTCATTAACATCATTTGAGTAGCTTCATATGATTACAGATTTCCCTAATTCACTAAAACTAAATAAGTCAGTATTTCTGGTGGTGGATATTTTGAAAACAGCCTTCCTCCCCACATTATTTTGATGCAGGAGCAGTCTGTCACTCATGCATACAATGCCATGTAGACATAAAAATTATGTAGCAGATTATGTAATGACACATAAAATTTCTAAAATAGAATACACTGTTAAGCAAAAGAAGAATGGCAAAGAGTGCACACATCATCATACCGTTTTTGTTACAGTGTGCACACATACAGAAACACGCAGTTTTACAGAGGAATTTTTAAAACAGTGAATAGAGCAACACATTTAAACTATATTTAATTGTTATAATGATTGTAACATGATATAATGACTAATTTCTAACACTTTCCACTTAGAAGTCAATTTGAAGATATGCAGATGTTTCTTCATTTCCTTTTTTAATGGTAAAAACTTTAGAGAAAGCAGTATTCCTAAGAAGGTTAAATTTGGGGATTGCAGAGAGCTGTATAAGCACATATCCAAAATGTGGAAGACTAAGCCACAGTGTCTTTTCCTTGAAAGATCAGACCTATAGAACAATATGTTGTTAAAGCCTGCTTCTGAGTGCACACTAGTTATATAAATTTAAAAAACTGGACTCAAATCCCGGCACTGAACAAACTAGCAGAAAGGCTGCAAGTGACTTAAAGCCTCTTGCTTCTCTCACCCTTACTGCTGTTTAGCTGTGCCGAAAGGCCTCAACTCTACAAACTCTTTATGTAAGCTGATCCTCTAAATAAGAAAATTTATAATAGGAGGTACAATCAGGAATTAGATACAAGCAGCCAAGTGAATTAGAAATAACCCTTAAACCTCTTGTCACCAAATAGTTAACTGAAAATCAATTTAATTTATGTTTTGAAATATAACTGTGATATTATGAAGGCAATTTCTTGTAAACCAAATAAACTCTGATCAATGAAAAATACATGAAAAATTGAGTTTTACTGTTTAATATTTTGATCAACCTAGTTTGGACTACAAAAATGTGTAGAATTCAACAAAAACCCACAGTGAGAAAACAATAATGAATGTAATTATGTTGGGATGGATCAATATTACTGAGGATCCTGTGGTGCCTTGTGACAATTTTTGTGAGCCTCCTTCTCCCTGTGCAAGTACTGCATCAAAGGAGAGTAATAAGAACAGTTAAGCATTAATTCTGTGATATAAAGAGGGAAGGGACTACATAATAGGCTTTATTTTTATTTTGTTTTATTCAGATTTGTTTTGTTTATAGATTTACAATTATTGAGATGCTCTAAATGAAATATTCTTATATAGAGAAATATGATATTCAAACAATTGTCAAGCATTCAGTTATTGATGGTTCCCTAATAAGCTGAAAAATGTTGATATGTTTAGTTTATGGAATGGTAAAACAAAACAAAACACTTATTTGCTTTGAAAGATTATTATGGCTCTAGGAAAATTCTCCAATCTATTTTCCATTTGGGCTCCCGTAGAGAAACAACAGGGGTCAATCCGTGATATGTGCTTTGTGAGTCTATAAAATTTTAAAATTTTGTCTCAGGTCATTTTGGCATATTAACGATGTCTAGTCAACTAAATAAAAGATACTGACACTGTTGCTGAGGCAGGTGCCAAGTGAGCTTTGAAGCACATAGAAATGATGTTGAATTTCAATCTGAAATGTTGGTCACTTGACATTAAGCAAATTTATTTAAATTTTCTGGATAGCACTGTTTACCTTTGAGAAAAATAATGAAACACAATCCAGGGTAAAAAGCACTTAGTTTTCAGAGTTCTTTGTGATTATGAATGATGATATAATGGTCAGATTGCTTGGCTTATGATTGACTTTCAATAAATAAAAAATGTATTTACTGGAAGCATGTGGCTTGGTAGAAGGAAGGCATCTAATTTTAATTTTGACACCTGTATGAATTTGTGTAGAAGTCACATAACTTCTCTGAGCCTTTGCTTTTCCACACTAAAATGGAGCAATACTTCCACAGGCTTTATAATCTTAGACGTATAACTTAGCCATTCTTAACTGCAATTTCTTTATATCTGAAATGAAGATAGTTTTACCAAGTTCATTGTATATTTGTGAGAATCAACGCTGATATTATGCATATATAATTTATTTGATAATACCCATATATAATTTAATTTGAAATCATGTATGTATAACATATCGATTTTGTATATAATGTATGATATGTTAAACATGTGTGTAATATTTAGTTTAATATTAGTAAATATCACAGTACTTAATCCACATTTCCCCTTTCCATTTTCTGGTTAATTGTGGTTTCCATAGCTTGCACCAAAACTTCTGATGAGAAAGCTGGAGAATGTGTTGACATACATGATCTTAGCAATCATATGTCAGATTTCAGAAAAGAAATTTATGTTGAATTGTAAGAAACGGCTCAAAGGTTTTGAATCTCCTGGAATTTTCATAATAACATGTCATGAAAAGTAATCCTTCTACAGTCATTTTCATGCCTTAAACATAACCTTAGATAAAACTGAATGCTAGATTTTGATGTGGAAAGACAGTGATGAGCGTGGAGATTTGAGGAATAAAGCTGGTTTAAAGTAATTTTTCTACATTTTTTAAATTGGAGCTCTGGAAGTCAATGGCTAAGATGTTTCTGCTTAAACCCTGCTTTGTGTAGATTGTCAGTTTTAAGTGAGACCTTTTTCACCAACTCTCTTTAGAAATTAAAAGAGGAATCATCTCAGAAAAAAAAATTACACCCACCAAAACTTCCTTAGTGCTAGCCCACCCAAAGGAAAAAAGAAAAAGTCATGTTGCCTTTCCAATTAATGGTAGCGAACTATCACTCTGGTTAAGGTGCTTCTTGTTGCCCTTACATTCCTTATTTCAGACTCAGAGCAGCTCATTTGCAATCATACCACATTTTTACATTGTGGCAAAGTGTTCAGATGCTGAGTCCTGTGACTGGTGTTTTCATTCTATATTATACATTGACATGAGCATACACATTTACAGGTTGTTACAGAATTTATAATACAACACCAGAAATAAATTGCCCTAGTTCTTGCTTTTTAGGTATTCAGTGAAGAGGAATGATTTACTGTGGGGATGCTATTTTAGCTCCCTGTTATTATTTATAATAACTTAATACATTAAAAAAAATCTTTGGTAGGGAAGCAACACAAAAACAGTAAAAATGTTTTAAAGTATTCTGCTTTAGAAGTTAAATGAGATTTGTGGACTAAAGTAAAAAATGTCTAATAGTTGTGCTTAATGATGGTGATAAACCTTCATAACTACAGTAGAAAGGCCTATACAAAGCAAAATAGTGGCGCCAGTGGTGACAACAGAACAAAACTCAATGTACCTTTTACTTTAACTTTTTATGTTTGACTTTTCTGTTCTTGGTTGACTTGACAATGTTACAACATTGCTGCGTCTGGCTCTCTAACCCTGTTGGCATCAACAGTGTGTGTATTTATGCTTATACAGCATGCAGTTAAAAGAAGGTAGGCCACTCCACTAGGCTGTTAACACTGATATCTTCAGAGACAGAATCGCCACCAGCTGTTTGATTTTATTTCTTTAAAATAATGAAAACGTTTTGGAAGGAAAAATGGGATTGATGTCACACTTGCTCCAGGCTCTTAACTGCAGTGTCTGTTATGACTTTGATGTTGCAAACTGCTGTGGATGCAGTGGAGACTGAGATGGTATAGTTTTTCCATTGATTGATGGAAAAAGATAATCTCTAGAGGAATGACCCCAAAAAGCCTAAGACAATTTAAAAACTACTTAACTTCCATAGCAGTAAAAAATAAATTTCACAGTATATTAATAACCAAATTTCAATGGCATTTTTGAAATTTATTTTTATTAGAGATGTTTCAATGTTACAGAAAAACCATACAGAAAATACAGAGTCCCCTCTCTCCATTCACAAAGTCTTCCCTATTATTAACACTTTGCATTAGTGTGGCACCTTTGATACAACTGATGAAGCAGTTATATTATATCATACTATATTATATTATTACAATTATACATTAATTATAGCCCATAGTTTACAATAGAGTTCACTGTTTTTGTTGTGCAGTCTTGTTTTTTATTTTAGTTTTTATTCTAATAACATATACACAAAGTAGTAGTTTGATATTTTTATGAATTCCAAAAATAGATACTGGATTATGTTTGTGAACTAGTCTGTTACTCTGGGCATATTAGATTGTATTAACTTCAGAGGTTTCACTTTTGCTTGATTAAGTTCTGTTTAGGCCTTTGACTGGGCCATGTCAGTATAATGTCATGCCCCTACCTCACAGAGAAAATGACAAGGCAGAGGAGTTAGTTGGAGTTTTGATGCTGGGGTTTTAATGCTGGAGCCCCAGGAAAAAATATGCATAGAAGTAGATACGTGAAGAAAGAGAGAAGGCTCCATTAGACAAGGCAAAGGCCCTGGGAAGAGAGACAAGCCATTTAGCTGACAGTTTACAGTTGGACTTGTGGAGAGAGCAGAAGAGCTGAGCCAGAAAAAAGTAAGCCCTGACAGAGGCTGGACTTATCCCATCCTACAGCTGATATTGGAAGAAGCTGGGACCATGGAGCCTTAAGAGGAAGAGGAAGGCTGAACGTTGGCAGTCGTCTTGCTCCAACACGTGGCAACAGACTTTGGTGAGGAAAGTAACTTATGCTTTAAGGCCTGGTAACTGTAAGCTCCTACCCCCAAAAATACCCTTTTTAAAAACCAACAGATTCTTGGTATTTTGCATCAGCAGCCCTAATACACAGAATATTAAATTTCCCCTTTTAACCACATTGAAATATATAATTTGTTGCTGTTACATACATTCACCATGTTGAGCTACCACCACCACAATAATACTGCTAAAACTTTCCCATTACCCCAAACAGAAACTCTGTACAAATTAAGCATTAACTCCACATTCCCTACACCTATCCCAGCCTCTGGTAGTCTGTATTCTAGTTTCTGAATCTATGAATTTGTTTATTCGAATTAAAACACATCAAGAATATCATACATTTGTCCCTTGGTATCTGGCTTATTTCCCTCAACATGATGTCTGCTAGGTTCATCCACATTGTACCGCAACTTCATAAATTCTGCATCTAATAAATTTTGACACCTAAGTGAAATCTTTCCAATTGTCAGCATTTATGTTCTGATTTTTAAAAAAATTACCCAGCTGATGTGCTATGATACTTCCACTTATTTAATTACCGGTTATTAAAATAATTGCCACCTTTTCCACTCAGCCCCTTCATACTTATGGTAAAATTAGGGACTACTACTTTTTTAATGGAGAAATGACCTTATATTTTTCATTGCAGTAACTGAGAGTTCATTGAAAAAGGGTGCTAAGGTCATGACTAACGTATAAATAGTCTCTTTGTAATACTTAATATAAATGATGGTAAGTGTTTCTTCTTGACTATGCAAGTACCACCACATTCTCCAAATTTGAAACGTCAAATCACAGAGAAATCCATATCCATATTGCCTCCTGAAAGAAATCTGATTTTGGATAGTAGGTAGAGATTAAAATAATACTGAAGTGGGGAATGTACATCTCAAATGATTAGTTCTGCTTCTCTGCTTTCATCTGCCAATGATTTTGCATATTGCTGGCTTCACTAAACTCAAATGATGTGCTGGATGAGCAAAACTAAGACCCCAGGAATATCAAGATGACACTAGTATATGAGGTCATTTATTACGATGCAAAAACAAGGTTTGCAGATATTTCCATGTGTCAGGAGCAATTACATCTTTTACAACCTCTGCCTTTAGCATATTGGATAGTAGAAGAGGACTCCAAGGATATGCCTCAACTGAATGCATGTACAAGTCGTAGATATGTGATTTTCAAATAAGTTCTTGTTTTCATATCTGAGAAGTTACATTTCAGCAAATTCTGAGACTTTCAATATTTAACTGTTTTATTTTTGCCAACTGCTTACCCTGAATTCCTCCATGGGAAAAGAACATGCCCTTTCCATTATAATCATTATAGATGGGAGGCTTTTCCAGGTACTCATTTCTTTTTCTTTTTTTCTTTACAAAAAATGGCTTAGAGGATTACAATATGTGTTCACAAGTTCCTGGGAAGCCTACCCTCAATAAAAACTGCAACTGCTCAACTTGAAGCTATCCTGAAAAAAGATGCAAGTAGCTTGTAAGAACAGGCCGAGCCAGAAACATAGTGAATCCGATGCCAAGGCATCCTTTGAAAATGAAGAATATGACAATAAAATGTGAGGGAAGGAGATGAAGAGAAACTCAATTATACTGATATATATTTACTGCATGCCTGTTTAAATATTTTGTAACTAAAGTCCCAAATGACAGGATTCGGGGTCAGTGGGAGTGCACAGGCTGAAGTAAAAAGTCACCTCTCCTCATCTTTCCTGTCTTTGTAAATTGGCTTTGCATTAGCTAGTATGTGGCATTGAAGTTCAAACCTCTGATCAGGAAGTTCAGGCCAAGGTGAATGCAAGTGCAGGGTCCCCTCTGTCTTTTCTGTGCCTGTGTCTTATCCTGAGCTTGTGCGTGCTAGTTTCCAAAGGAATTCTCTTGTTTTCAGGACATTCTTGAATGTCCCCTTTACTTCCACTGCAGGACATAAAGCCGGTAGGCCTCTGCCCCAGGACATCTAGCTCAATTGTTTCTTGCACTGCTTTCTTTGCCTCAAACACATTAGCAAGTGTATCTCCATCTTGATATTGATAAAGGTGAACTTTTCTTTTCCCATTATCCAAATTTCCAAGCTATACTTAAAAATAAATTTAGACATATGTCCTCTTTCTCATCTATGTATTTCCAATATTTTCTTTCAAAATATTGTGGGTTTTTTTTTTAAATAGGTTATTCTCCTTAGTTAAAAATGGCAGAAGGACATTCTTTCTTGAACTTTTCCATCATTCGTATACAATGGTTTTTGCCAATTTGTTCTTGCAAAAGTATTATATCATCATGGAAATGATTTTTTTTCCCTAAGCAACCTCTTTAACCCAATGAGCAGACCTAAATTCCAGAACTGCAGACCTAAGATCCAGAGCTTAGTACTTAGAGTTCACATTATATATTATGTTTATACTGAGTCAAGAGGAAAGTGTATTTACCTATTTATCCAGCTGTCAAATTATATCTAATTGTGAAAACTTTAAGCTAGAGAAGTCAGAGAAATCTGACAGAATAATCAGTTTTCATGTGTTCATTTTGTTTATTTTACTATATTCGAATTTTTTTTACATGTTTCAAAAACTGGGAAGAGTATTGAAGTGGTCATTAATTTTAGTCATCTTCATTAGTGTTGGTGAATTTATTATAACAAATCAAGAGTCATACATTATTATTAACCAAAGCCCATAGTTAATTTAGATTTCTTTACTTTTTAGTTAATGTCCTTTTTCTATTCCAGGCTCCCATACAGGATACGAAACTAAGTTTAGTTTTCATGTCTCATTAGGCTCCTACTGGGAATGGCACTTTTTCTTAGTCTCAAGACTTGATAACCTCAAAATTTTTAGGAAGTACTCTTCAGGTATTTTGTGTATTCTCCTCTACAGGAATTTGCCTGATGTTTTCCTCATGATATGAGTTATTGGGGTTATTTGGAGAAAGACCGCAGATATAAAGTGCCATTTTCTTTATATAATGTCAAGAACATATACTATCAACATCATTTTTTATTGTTAATGTTGACCTGGAGCACCTGACTGAGGTGTTCGTCAGGTTTTTCCATTGTAAAGTTACTTTTTTGTCTCCTTATCCGTAGTGTACTTTTTGGAAGAAAGTCACTAATCAGAGCCCATCATAAAGAGTGAGGATACTATTGTTTTTAGTCATACTAACCACATAGAGTAACTTAATCAAAGGCATCTCTAGGCTAAAAGATAACACTGCTTCAAAAAACTTCATGTGCATGCAAACACCTTCAATATTCTCTAACTGATGAATGAGGAAGGCTGAATTTATTAAAAATGCAAAAGTCAAATGAAAAGTACAATTTATGACATTAAAATATATCTAACTCCATGATAGAAGTTATTGAAATATCGAAATGTCAATAGAGTTGCTACTTGTCATTGACAGTTTATAAACTATTTACTGAAAATCCTGGGACAGCATATAAAAAATAAAAGATCATAAAACATATTCTAAATAAAAAGTCAGTTTTTTTCTGATGTGTGAATTTATAGAAGGAAGAAATCTACATAACAGCTTCTCAACTGATCTTTTTTTCAACAGAATCAATAATGACTCTTTTACTAAAAACAATCAAAACACACTGTGGTTATTTGACTAAAGCATCTTATTAGGAAGTCTAGAGTGTTTCCAAAACACGTGTGTAAGCATTAAACAAAGAAGTAAGCAAAATGCATAAAATTAAAACCAACACCCTGGTGTGTAAGACATAAGGATCAACACTGTTCTTACTTAACTATATATTTATTACATACATAGGGAAAAAAATTGGGCCATGAAAAAGAAAAAATGCTAAGAGCCTGACATTTAGGTATGCCATTGAGTTGGGTTTAAAAATAAGTAAAGGGGCCCGGCTAGATAGCTCAGTGGATAAAGAGCGCGCTGGGATACCACATGGGAGGCCCTGGGTTCGGTTCCCGGGGACCTTTCCTAGCGGGCAGACCGCCTTGAGAATGGCAAGCCGCCATGGGCGGGCCAGAGCCGCCGTGGGGAGGGCAAAAAGCTGCCACAGACAGGGCAAAAGCCGCCACGGGCAGGGCAGGTCGCCTGTGAATGGAACGCAGCCAGCCACCCGCGAACTGGAGCAGGCCGTGAATAGAAGCAGAAGCCGCCCACAAGCGGGGAAAAGCCGCGCCTGTGCAGTGACCAAGTCTCGGCACGTCGCCGCAACGGGGGGGAAGGGGAGATATGTAATAAAATAAATAAATCTTTATAAAAAAAAAAAATAAGTAAGGGCTCAGATGTGTGTGGAGGGGACAGTAAGAAGAATAGAAATTAATTTGACCAAGTTTTTAGGTTTGAGCGAGGT
>PVKH010006263.1:0-21229 GCA_004027955.1 Chaetophractus vellerosus
AAATTAAACCAAAGAAATCAAAAAGAGACATAAAAATAAATAGAAAAATAAAATTGATAAACAGTTCATTTAAGTGATTAAATAGTCTACTTCCAGCATACAGAGAAGGAAAACAAAAAGAAAACATATACACTAGTAGATTTAGAAAATGGAATAGAACTTCAGATATGTATCAAATAAAAGGATAAAAATGTATAATACCAATACAAATTATTGGAAAATATTAATAAATGTTAAGTTTTTGAGGAATATATAAATTCTAGAAGAAACTGAAAATTTGACAAAACCAATAAACCAGTAACTACAGAAGAAACTGAAAGATGAAAAATTTATCTCCAGAAATGGCACCAGGACCAGATGGCTATATGCAAGTATTCCATTAAGCTTTTCTATTTTAGCACATAAAAAAACATGAAAAGTTTTTCAATTTGGTTTTCAAAGCTATCACAACTTGAATGCAAAACCTAACTAGAAAGTATAAAACGATGACAGCACAGCTTTATCCTCAGTATGGATTTTTAAAATACATAAATAATACATTAACAAATCATACTTAACAGCATATTAAAAAAATAATACACCATGACCAAGAAGATTTAATTCCAAGAACAGAAATGCTTTATCAATATAAATGTATATATGTTATTAATGTTAACAAATGAAAAAGACAAAGAAATCTTGTATGATTACTTTACTATATGCCAGAAAGGCATTTGACAAATTTTAACATATTTTTGATTTATTAAAAAAAGAGGCCAAAATTTTCTAAAATAATCACGTTATATCGGAAACCAACAATAAACATCACACTTAGTGAGGAAACACAGAGTTGTGTCCATCGTACAGGAAAAATAAAGCACATCCTTTATCACAACTTTTTTTAAACATTTTCTTCTGTGGGTCTTACCAAGGTAAGAGGAAAAAGAAAAGTTACAAATACTGGAAAGGACAAAATAAAGTATGCTTGCCAATGGCATGACTTTATACACTGCAAAGAAGAGAGAATCGATTGAAAATTAAAATAAGATAATTCAATATTTGTTAAAAAACACCTTGATTATATAGCAACAACTGGTGAAGTAGAAAATACCTGAAAATAAATCAATACTATACATGAAACAAACCAGTTTATACATATATATCTGCATTACATAGATGTGTGTTTCTAGAATCTTACTTACTTTCTATACTTATTTCCTAAATACACCTTTATCCATTCTTTAGCAATTCTGCCATCTTAATATGAAAAACAAAATTATCTATATAAAATCTTTTTCCATCATAAAGTTTATTCCTTTATAAAATTTTGTCAAATGGAACTTTATCATACCATCCAAAAGCCATGTCTCTCTTGAGCCAAATACTAGTTTCCATCCAGTCTAATTCTTTATTATTAGCTATTCCATTTCAGACATGCTTGAATACTAAAATCACTTGTCTGATAAATTGCTCTTCAATTTCCAATATACTCTAACCAAGATAATACTCTCAAAAGGGGCTAACCTCACCCTGCTCTGCTGATACTTCCTCCTCATGCAGTCTAACACCAGAGGAAGAAATCTTCAGAGCAAACTCTGGCTATAAATCTTCTCTGAGCTCTTGACCATTTCACACACTCTACCTTTAATATCAAGCAACTTTTCTGCTCTAATCTGATCCTTGTTCTGGACTAAAATTTAATTAACCTCCTGTACCTCTTTCCAATCAATTACTTACTCTTATATTAATTCAACACAGTCAATTTACCCTTTACAGTAATGTATTCATGTGCTTATATTTACTTCTAGGCATTACAAACTACAGTCCATGCATGCTTCCACTTCATCTTTTATTTAACATCATCTTTCTTTTTTGAATATAAATTTAAAACCATATATAGTACAGTTCCAAAGAAGATTTTTCAAAGGTAGAAAACAGTTTTTGCATCTAGGCAGAAATTTTCACTCAACACTACAAATACTTAACAGAAATCATCCTAAGATAATTCATGTTAATTGTGTAATGCATATGTAATTTTGAGGCAGAACAATATTTTACATACAATTGCAGTAGTCTCAAGTCCAAATTGTATAGTTTATAAGATTCAGTGCATTAATGACTTTAGAATACAGCAGGAAATTTTTGAGACGCTTTCTGTAGCCTAATCACATTTGGAAGAAAAATAAGTTAGAAATTTGGGAGGAAAAAGGCAGGGAAAACTGAATCAATGTTTTACTGGAATTTCACACTGGAAAACTGTTCTGCTGCGTAAAATAGTATAGTATTTTGAAACATAAAGTGGTAGAGAGACAAGAGGTGGGGAAGAAGGAGTGGAAGGAAGAAAGTAGAATGCTGAAATGATCCTATAGAAAAAAAGATACTCTTGTCAAGTATACTGTAATATCATTAACTGGCCAAGGAAAATGAGCCTAAATAAAATCACTAGTAGGTTCTGTATTCTGTGCTCTAAACTTCATTCAAAAGGAAAACAATCTTGAAGTTATCCTATATTTGCCAATTTAAATTCTAAGCCTCCCAATTAAAATATCTTATAGTTTGTTGTACATTATAGTAAAAAATTTCAACTCTTACTTTAATAGGATTTAGGCTATTGAAATATTGGGCACTATTTGAAAATACATCTTGAAAATTAATGCTCAGGACAAAACTCTTCTGCACTCATGGGAAAGTGGTCTCTTTTGAACTTATTACAGAAGTCATGTGTCCTCACCTTCACACTGGGCTTTGACAGTAGTTTCAGCAGCTCTTGGATCTCACTGTTTAAAGGCTTGTTCTGAAGCTCTTCAGCTAGCTGCAAGGGAGAGTATATTGATGTAAAGAGTATTTAGTAAAAGCATTGTTTTACTTGGGGCGTGACAATGAACATCTATCTATTCAAGGCTATTACTTTCCAGTGTTTAAAGAGAAGTCAGCATGAAAGAAAACAGACTATCAATCACAGGTCCTCTCTGCAGGCCCTTAGCAGGCCAGATCCAAGCCCAGGCTCTCGGCTGAGCACAACCCAAGCAATCATATCAGCCAGATCATTTCCTGATTTATTGCAATGAGGGAAAATCCCAGCACTTCATGTACATGAATGGTCTTTTGCACCCAGACAAAGGGCCACTTGTAAAAAGAACTGGATCAAGCTTTGATACTGTACAAAAAAAAAAGAGCTTCTGAATGAGGTGATGAAATCCACAGCGTTTCCAAAAATCCACAGTAGCCATGCTGTTTACAGATGGGGTAAAAAGAACTAGAGTGGCCCTAATAGAGCAAATGGCCTGAAACTTTTATTATGTTGAATATAAAAAAAGTTAATCACAAAATGACATAATGGGTTGAAAACTACTCGGGTGCAAGAAATGCGGACTGTGGCCTACAACGATGAAAAATTCTCATCTGTAGGTTCTATCTGAGAAAAAGGTGGAACTTTGAACCTGCCTCATGTTCTCCATTAAGAGATCTTTCTGTCAAATTTCTATTCAATTTCAGTCTTTAGGAAGGATCAAACAATTTTTGTAAGTAAAGCAAGACTTTATCAGGAAAAAAGGTTAGAATTATGAAATATGCAAGTATGTAATTTAAAATATATAAATGTATTTTTATTAATTAAAAATCCTTCTTAAAACATTGTACCAAACTTCTGTTTGCTTCTATTGTTTCTATCAAGCAAAAAATTCTTACCTCTGGAAAAGGACTTTCACATTTAAATATTGCTCTTCACTTCTGCAAGGTAGTATTTTTAGCTTAAAAAAAAAAAAAACTCAAAAAGCTCCTTGCACTCTTTAGTCACTTAATGTATAACAATATTTTCTTCACAATTAAATACATTGCTTTGCTGAAATTTAAACTTCTAAGTGTTACCATATTTACATAATTGTCTTTAAATTCTGAAAAAAGCAATACTGTCATAAGATGATTGGCCCTTATTTGTATTGGTTTATAAACAAATGCTTCCCCAAATCCTCAGTAGAAAACATTTTAAACTGGTTTTAAGGCTGTCCTCAAGTGGCAACTGCAGCTTACTAACGGAACTATATCTTTATTCATCTTTATTTCAAAAGTTTTGTTACTATAATGCAGAGATAAGTTTCCTCATGAAACACATACATTTAAATATCCTTGTAATTTCTATAGATAAAAATAGTAGGGAAAATGTTTGGAGACTAAAAACAGAGCACACAATTTGGATATTTATTATACATGCTTTATTTTCTAAGTTAGAATATAAAATATATAAAAGACAATCAACTTCTAAAGATGGTCGATTTTTAAATAATATTTAAAGCCCTAATATTTTACTGAACTGAATTAGTTTCTTTTATCAAAGGAAAATAATTAAAAAGCAACAAATAAGCTACAGGACATCCTAGGAACCAGCCTTCACACTAAACATACTTCTAGTCTAGCTTAGTGTCCTTTATAGTTTAGACAGGTGTGCTCTCAATTCATCCGAGTCTGAGAGCTACAGTATGAAAGTTAGTTTCCCTCTCCTACATTTAAAATAAAATTATAGCTACAGGAAATTAACTACTCCATCAATGCCAACTACTTCTAAAATTTATTTTTTAGGCATGAAGGTAATTTGGAAAGGTCTAATATCCATAAATCCTTACTCTACTTTATAATCCATTATAAAAAACAATCCTGTCTTTTCATGGATTTCTTAGGCCTCATTCCTATTTTTTAGTATGTCAGAATTACAGGTATCTCAGTCTTTATTGCTCCAAAGCATTCCTCTTGTCTGCGACTTTCTCAAAACACTAAGAGCTGACAGCGTCTTTCTCCCCGGAGAGTTACAGCCTACAATTTCTATGACGTTGTCACCACGGCAGAATAGGAGGGTAGCTACACGCAGAGTTTTCAGAACAGGAGAGTGAATGAAAATCAAAATAACACGGGCATCAGCTCGGTGATGACAGGCCTTCTGGAAACGTTTGCCACTCCTTACGGCTCTCACTCCTGGGACTGCACTCTCCGTCTGCATGCGGACGCATCTGCCCGCAGACAGGTCTGCGGGAGGCAGGGGGCGCCCGTGGTGGCAGGGAGGCACACTTACGTCAGCTGCCAAGGCCGCTGCGCCCTGGAGGATGGGGACAGGGCTCTGCTTCTCGTAGGAGTGCAGCTTCTCATGAATCTGGAAGAAAACCAAACGAAAATAAGCCCACCTGCCAGCAAACACCTGAGATATTTAAGTATCATTTTTATATTTGTAAACAGCAATTGACCCAAAACTTACACGTGTATATGAACCTATCGACGACAGATACATGTGTGCAATTCCTCGTAACCATGGTCTAGGATTTACAACATGAAGTCAAATGGAAAAAATATCCTCATCAAATAGTACCCATATAAAAACAGAACCCTTGTTTTTCCCCACGTAAAAATGTTAGTTTTCTACAATCCATTATTTCTAAACATATTGCCTCAATGCTACAGTATCAGTTGCAACTTATATTCCAGCTAAAAACACACATGATTAAAGCAAAGTGAGACACTGGCAGCCACAGCTGACAGTCTGGAATGCGATGACCGCCAAGCGTGGAGACTCTGGCGCCGGGGCCATCTGGGTGCCAGCACTCCAGGAACACCTTAGCAAGCTTATTATTCTTTTTTTTTTTCCCCAAATAGTAAACTTTTCCCTCAAATTCAAATTCTTAAGAAACAAAGGGATTTCTCATAACCAGAGTATTTCTCATGATTTAGCTGAAATAATATATATAGTAAACAAGTCAAATTATATTAATAAATTTTTTAAAATTTGGTCCTTCATTTCCCATCATCATTACCCAAGAAACACGAAGACTAGAGACAAACCAAGGTGCTTAAAAATCTACTGTTGTAAAGTTACAAAATGAAAGCAGCTTTGACAAATGCATAACTCTCAGCCCCTAACCTATTTCAGATCTTACACAGGTACACTTAAAATTTCATACTAGCAAACTTACTTTATCCTCTTCCTACTTACAGTTGAATAAAACTGTTTCCCACTATATATGAAAAACAGTTGCACCTCACAATTTCCTGTTTTTAATAGGTATCGAGTAATACACTCTTTAATTATACTCAAAGCCAACCAAGCTCTCAAGAGTCTGGAAGATAGATTTTATTTTGATTAGCCAGATGTTATTGCTAAGAGAGGATTCTATTACCTTTTTGGCAAGTTGGTACATAATGCAAAGCATCAGGGAAAGAATTTTGACACTTATGATGATATTACCAGAATGATCTAGGCAACATTTTTACTTAACATATTGGAACCTTTAAACATTTATCACACTGGAGGAATAAACAAATTTTAAATGATACAAGCTATAAAAACGGTAAGATTTGGTTTGAGAAACTGTTAAAATATAATTTAAAACAAAACCCAAATATACTGAGGGCTAAATTAAT
This sequence comes from Chaetophractus vellerosus, assembly GCA_004027955.1. Lineage (NCBI taxonomy): Eukaryota > Metazoa > Chordata > Mammalia > Cingulata > Chlamyphoridae > Chaetophractus > Chaetophractus vellerosus. Next base: position 6,382 of record PVKH010006263.1, read on the forward strand.
TTTGCTTAAATAAATATCAAGAATTAGGTTAGGAAGAGGCTGTGGCTCAAGCAATTGAGCTCCCATTTACCATATGGTTTGATCCCCGGGACCTCCTGGTAAAAAAAAGAAAACAGCTGCCCCAGACCTGCACGGCATGGAGAGGCGCAGGCCCCTGCGCAGCGAAGCAGCGCACCAAAAAGACAATCATGCAACCAGAGAGAAGGAAAAAAAAAGGGAATTAGGTCGTCGACATATGCTGTCACAGAATTCTGAACTTGCCCTATCACAAAGTTCATCTAACTTTATAGCAATTATTTTTTAAATGTCTGCTTCCCTTCTATAATAATAATAGAAGCTTATACTTCTTTGATTCTTACCATGTGCCTCAATTATCTACATTATAATTATAATACTAGTAATACAGTCTTCAATGAGTTTAATATTTTAATTCCCGAAACCTCTCAAGCACACTAGGAAAGCAGCTGCCCCGTCATCCCCATTCTTCAGATAAACAGATGCACAGGAGATAACTTGCTGTGCACAGTCCCGCAGCTAGCAGTGGCAGAGAGGGATTTAAAGCTCAGGCCGCCTGGCCCAGCATCAGGGCTCCCAATCACACCACTTTGCCGCCACTCAGACTACGATCTCAGCAACCTTTGCTGACTTCATTCACTGCAGAGTAAAAACGAGCCAACCACAGGGCACGGAAAGCAGTCCGGATAGATACGAGACCAGTATCAACGATGGCTTTCAAGGGCGGGAGGGTTACCGATGACTTCTTAGACCTTCCCCTCATTTTTCCTTTCCTATGTTTCCCAATTTTTCTAGATTGATTTGCAATAACACTATAATTATAAATTAAATGGTATGTGCCAAGTAAACATAGTATTTCTCCACTTAATCTGCTGCTTCTGAGTATCTTGTAAAAACAAAAGCCACCAGCACCTCTTTCCTCATCCATCTTCTCTAGGTCCTCACCAAGCCTATCCCAACCCTGCCACCTCTGGACTTTGCACTATAGCAAGAATTTTTTAGAAGTTTTCCTAGAACTTCAAAATGCTGGCAACCTATAATTGATATGTGTTTTACTTCACTGCATAAATTTTAAAATAAAGTTGGTAGGAAAGCAAAAATTACTGTAAAATGTTTAAGTTATTCATGATTTCCAAACAATATCAACAAAATTAGGCTTTTTATTAGAATTTATAATACTCAGGGAAGAAAATGAAACACCAAGATGCTTTTCAAATTCTTATATAGTATAAGGAAATAGATATAGACTTCACTCCAAGGCTGTCCAATAGAACTTTCTACGATGATGGAAAGTTGTATATCTGCACTGTCCAATACAGTGGCCACTAGCCACATGTAGCTATTGAGAATCTGAACTGTGGCCAGTGTACCTGAGGAACTGAATTTTTAATTTTATTTTAATGCATTTAAATTTCAATACCCATATGTAGCTAGTGGCTTCCATACTGGACAATATTGCATATCATTATACACTCTGTAATTTCCCTGTAGAGCCTAGAAAAACACTCTGATATAGGGTTTTTTTTTGGGGGGGGGGGGTGTAAATTTTCTTGGGTGGAAACATTTTGGAATCCAATAGATCAATATATAACTAAAGTTGTAGCTTAATCATTAGTGAGGCAAACCAAATGCCAAACCTGCAAAATCTCATGTATTTTAGTTAACATTTCCCTCTGCAGATTCAATTATGTGAAAAAAGCAGACTTTTAAGTTTTTTGTGTTTTTGTTTTGTTTTGTTTTTGTTTTGTTACATATCCCCCCCTTTCTGCTTGTTCTTGCTGTGTTCACTTTTGTGTTTTTCTGTGTCTGCTTTGTCTCCCCCTGTTGCGGCAATGCGCCGAGTCAGCTCACTGCACTGGCAGCTTGCCCCGCTCACAGGCGGCTCTGCTCTGCTCGTGGGCAGCTCTGCTCTGTTCGCGGGCAACTTGCCCTGCCCGTGGCAGCTCTGCCTTGCCCACGGCGGCTTGCCCTTCTCAAGGCGGTCTGCCCGCTTGGAGAGGCCCCGGGAACTTAACCCGGGGCCTCCCATGTGGTGAACTGGCGCCCCATCCACCGGGCTACAGCCAGCCCCCTAATTTTTCTCTCCTCAACAACAAAAAGACTAAGAAGAGGGAAAGGAGTTGAGGGAGGAAAGGAGTGGGGTGGGGGGGTGGTAAAGGAGTCTGGAGAGAAGAAGAGATTATGGTTAAATTAATTTCATTTGATAGAACAAATGCAACCATTCAAAAGAAAGGTTATTAAAAATGAATACACACCTTTGAAGAAAAAAAGGACATTTCAGAAAGTATGTATATTATGTTCCTTAAATAAGTCGTATGTATATAATGTCCTATAAGGACTTGTTTTCTATAATTACATTTGTAATCAGAAAAAAAGTCAGTTAAAATAGAAATACTTTCTATATGTAATCAGCTACACAGGAAAGCTGTAAGCTACCTTCATTTACATAAAACCTGAAATTAAGTGGTTAATGTCAGTAAGGGAATCTGGTGCCAATAATGAATTTTAGGGCACATATACTAGACCTTCTTTTAAAATGAAGCTTCATAACCAAAGTATGAATAAAGCTTACTTGGTCCCAATGCAATGCTTTTAAACCTCTCAATGCTGTACAGAGATATTTATACTGAAAAACTCCACCAAGGTTACCTGCATTATAGTAAGCTAAAGCTGTAATCGTTTTCTGGCTTCTATTAGGAATATAGAAAAGTACTGAACATAATAGTAATTTGTATCAGTAGTTTGTATCTCTAATATATTAATTAATGGCACCAAATCTAGAGTTAACCTCCCCTCTACATGAAAAAACTCCTATCTACTTCCTTTATTCAAAATGGAGGGATGAGGGTGGAGAGGGATTCTGAATATTGAAAAGATCCACGGAACATAATGACAGCCAGTGAGCTGGAAATGACAAACTATGCTGTGATTAGTTGTCCAAGAATAATTTTAAGTATTATAATGGCTGAAACTCTCTTTTTCAAAATGACAATAAATCAATCTTCCTTCAAAAGGATACAACTTCCAAAGGTAGCTTAAAAGCAAAAAGGGACAAGTAAGGAGAAGAAAAATGTTAAACCAAGCAAACAACGAAAGAGCAAACACAGAGCAGTTCAAGCAGTAGGGCTAACTGCACATTCTCCTTTTCAATTTTATACCAGTAATATCTTTTGTCTAATTTTCTTGGCCGACAGCTCCAAAACAATAATAAAACTGGTGAGAGTTGACATTCCTATTTTGTTTCTGTCTTTAATGTGATATATGATGCTGGCTTTATATTGCCATAAATATTATGATGCCATGTGATTTCAGTACCCATGGATTCTAAATTTATCAAGAATTGTAAAAGAATGTATGTTCAATTTTACTAAGTGTCTTTTCAGCATCTGCAAAGACATTGTTTTTCCTATTTGACCAAATAATAGAGTGGATCCTATTTATAGACTTCTAAATTTTGAGCTATCCCTGCATTTCCACAACGAACTCCACTTGGTTATTATTCTTTATCGTGCTATGACATTCCACTGGCTAACATTTTATTTAGAATTTTGTACCAATATTCATAAGTGAGAATGGTCTTTGTGTTTTGGTCCTGTTTTCATGAGGTTTTGTTCTCAATGTTATATATATTTTAATAACTTTTGAAAATCTGAATGTTTTCTTTTTTATGCTCTGAAAACATCTGTATACCACTGGAATGATCTCTTCTTTAAATATGTGATAACAGTCCCCTGTGAAAGCAACTGGGTCCAATATATTTTGGAGGGTAGCTTTATCCCCCAACTTTATTTCTTCCTATGGAATGTGTCCATTTATGTTTTTCTATCTCTTCTAGTGTTAGTTTCAGAAAATAATATTCCAACAAAATTATTCATTTTTATCTGTCCTTAAAAAATTTGTCTGAATGTTCTTAAGCAATGGAGTCTTTTAAGAGTCTTCAAATTTCATGTTATCTATTTTTCCTCTGATAAAATTTCTTATTTGGTATACTGTTGTTTTTTTTTAAAGACTACTTATTCCCCCGACCCCCAATGTTTTGTGCTTGCTGTCTGCTCTCTGTATGTTCTTCTGCATCTGCTTGTCTTCTCTTTAGGCAGCACTGGGAACCAATCCTGGGACCTTCCGGAGTAGGAGAGAGGCATTCAATCTCTTGCACCACCTCAGCTCCCTGGTCTGCTGCACCTCTTATTGTCTCTCCTCTATGTCTCTTTTTTTTTGCATCATCATGCTGCGCCAGCTCTCTGCTACGCCAGCACTCCTGCGCAGAACAGCACTCCCACGCGGGGCAGCTTGCCTTTCACCAGGAGGCCCCAGGAATCGAACCCTGGGCCTCCTATATGGTAGAAGGGAGCCCAATCACTTGATCCAAATCCATTTCCCTTGGTATACTTTTACTTTATCAATTTTCACCAGTGATCCCTTCATTAGTTACCTAATATTGATTTTATTGTATTTTCAAAGATCCAACTTTTAGGTTTATTAGTTTTACCATTTTTTTCTAATTTATTATGTTTTTTCTTTAATTCATTCCTTCTTTCTTCCTTTATGTAATCCAACCCTACATAAAACTTATGTCATGTGCAGTATACAAATTATTAGAAAACAAAAGACGAGGCAATTACTCTAATTTGAGTTTTGTTAGTTCATAAAATATTAAGAAAAAACACCCATTCTAAGAGAAAGTATTAAAAGTCAAATCAGAAACAAAATAAATATACAGTGTAAGTGATTTTAACCTTTCCGATTAGAAAGGTAACTTGTAGAAGAGATAAGAGCATATACATCATAGAACGGGAACTTTTCAGTTGACCTAGTCAAGCAAGTTAAAATATCATCTGTCCCCTTTTTATACACCATTCATCAGCTGAACACCTGGAGAGGAGGGGAGTGGGTTTCTGCCTATTTAATTTTTGTCCTTATGTTAAAGTAGTAGGTATAACACAAGAATACACAGACCACCTGTGCTACTAGTGGTAGTAAGACAACAAAGGGCTGAATATCTAGTCAAGTGTAAAATCAGAAACAAAATAGTGCACTTTCCCTCTCTGCCTTCCATTCGTGTGTCTCTCTAATGATAATAAACACCAGAAGCCGTATTCATGTAGCCACCCCTTAGTCATAGCATATAGTGTACCATTTTTAACTTTTAAACTTTTTGAAATGTTTTAATTATTAATGCTCCAGTTTGAAACCTTAAACATTCTAAAAAGTAAAGAAAATATGATAATCACCTCCATATCCAGCATGAAAATTAAACAGATGTTAACCTGGTATTTTACTTCAGATAACTTATGAAATGAATCCTAGCCATTATGGCTAAAGACCCATCTTCATATCCCCTCCTCCTCTTTCTCTCCCAAGAAGAAAACCCTGTGCTGAAATTGCCAGATACTACTTCCATGCATGTGTTCATATTTTAAAGCATGTATATCTGTGAACAATACATTCTATTATCTATTTTTAAATGTACATTAATGGCACTGCTTCCTTTACAGCTGGGGTTTTCACTCAACAGTATGTTGCTATATCCAGGTTCAAACATGTAGGTTCAGTTCCTTCATTTCAACAGGTGAATGATATTCTACCATATGAACAGTAGCTATAGGTCCGTCCCATGGTGGCTTGCCCTTCTCAAGGTGGTCTGCCCGCTAGGAGAGGTCCCCGGGAACCGAACCCAGGGCCTCCCATGTGGTATACCGGCGCCCTATCCACTGGGCTATACGGCCGGCCCCTCCTGTGAATTTCTTTAAAGTTTTAGTTTTACTTTGTACACTGAAGTTTTAACTCATACACATGAAAAGCTCTAACTCTGATCTTTTTCAAAAGAATAGGAGCATTTAATCTTTTCCTCATTAATTTGTAATCCACTTGCTACTTACCTAATTCCCACATTCAAGTGTCTATGTCTAGGCTCTCTATTCTGTTCTGTAGGTTTGTCTCTCTTGGAGCCAATCCCATTATTCCATTTTTATCTATACTATTGATCTGTAGTAAAGCAAAACTGCTTAGCCTTTTATTCCTCCATATGACTTGAGGATCAGCCATCTTGGTGGCTTATTGAAAGGAATTCTATAGAAATTATATATTACCTTGAGGAAAAAGAACATCTTTACAACACTAAATCTTCGTATCCACAAATATGGTGTACACACACACACACACCATGCTCAGGACTCTGTTCCTAAATCTAATCCTATTTCATCAATTCTGAAAAATTTTCAGCTGTTCTCTTTTTAAATATTGCCTATTTTCTACTTCTAAAATTTCTATAAGTAATTATCACTCTATCATGCGTATATGATGATCTCTTTTTACCTCTTTATCTCTCTGCATTCTGGGAAGTTTCCTCAAATTTACGTTCCAGTTCATTATCCTCTCTAAAGCTGTGTCTAATCTACTAATGAACCTTTCTAGAGTTGTGGGGTTTTTTTTAATGACTATACTTTTTATTCCTGTAGTTCAAAAAAAGAGCTTTATGCTCTTTCTTCAAAAGTTTCTATTCTCTTTCCCTAATGCCTAGTTTTTTCCTTCTTATGACTATGGGCTTCTTTTATGTCATATCATCTTAAACATTTATTGCACAGGCTATAAAACTTTTCTATTATATGGAGTGCTTAGGTTTGAATTTTGCTGCTTGGTGTGCTGGCTGCAGCTGGAGGTGGCCTACTCCCACAAATGTTTTGTAATTTGGGGTTGCTGGTAAGTGTTCAGTGGGGTTTTATATACAGGACTCCTAGGTTGATGGTAAATTCTTTCAGAAATGTTTATTTACTTCTGATAGGTAGCCCTGAAATATCACCAGCTGTTTTATTAATTACATAGTTTAGGATTCTTGGACCATGTAGATAAAAACTCAAAACCCCAGGCCATGGACCACTCAGTCAATGGTTCCAAGTAGACTTTCTTTTGTTCCTAAATCCCAGCAAGAGACAGACCAGCTTCTTTGTCATCTCCTTAGACAAGTAGGTGACAATTTTTCCTCTTTTCCCATTCACTAACAAAGTAGTACTAGAAAAGTAGCTGTTTTGTTTGTGTTGCCATACTAATTCCCCACCTTTATCTAGGCTAAATTTTAGGAAAGTGACAGCCCACTCCCTCACCCAATCTCTTCAAGGCAGCTGTAACATCAGATTAAGTAGTTAACACTACAGTATTCAGTTTACCCTTCATTTCTGAAATGAGGGGATTTCCTTTACTTTCTTGCAAGCCTAGTAATGCATTTAAAAGAATGTTTCTGATTATTTGCTCAGAATTTCTAGAGGCTTAATGTGGGAGCTAGAAGTCTGAGTTGATTATTTAATATAAATTAATTCTGGCTTCTAATAATATAGCATCCGGTTCTTGTGCAACATCTCTGAGCGTTTTATTGTAAAAAGGGAGGGAAAAATTCACATTTTACTTTTATAGGAAGGGATTTTAAGTACATTTATATTTGGGCTTTGAAGAATTATGTTCATTTGGCTTGAGAGATTTGCAAGTTATGTTCATTTGTTCCTACCTGATCTCAGTGTATTTTTTTAAGTTGAAAATAAGAGTTCATTTAATTTGGAATTACTTTTTCAGGATTAAAACAGAGATCCTTAAAATGCTTTTGTTTTTCCCCTTTGTATTACAAAGAAATTATGCATGCACTTGTGCTCACAAGCATGCTTTAAAAACCAAGTTTTGAGGCTGTAACTTTGCCAAGCTACAATACCAGAAGAAAAATAAAAAGCCTTTCCATAGGAAACCACTAGGAATAACTGGCACTTTGCCTTCAACTCAGGTTGGGGTGTTTGTAACATCTCTACACACACAAATCAGTTTTAAAAGGGATGTGGCTGTAAGCACCCAAACCAGTTTTGGCTTAAGCTATTTTATTAAAAAGTAACAAACCATTATCCTTTTCACTTTGATGGAATATGTAGTGATTCTGTTTGAAATCACTTCCCAGAAACTTCTCCACAGATCAGATTCCCTTAGTTCCCCAAACAATATTCTAAAGAAAGTAGCCAGGGCATTAAACTTTTTCTTCAGCATGTTTTAGAGATTCAACAAAAAATGAGTCTGAAGAACTATCCAATCTAGAAGTGTGCAATCCGTTCCATTTTGAAACAACCCAATAGTTTTACACTCCCCCTCCAAGTACAAGAATTAGATCTGCCATTAAAAAAATCTCTATTTCCATAATCATTGGCAAACTGGGAACTGAACTGTTGGTGGTAGACATTCCACATGTGTCGACTTGGTGTCATGAAACTGACAGGTTTCAACACAAGTAGTAGTCAGTTGTGCTGTACACTTGTTTCTAGTTTACATTTTAACAAACACTATAATTGCGGCTTTAAAATAAAATCCTTTAGCAATGAAAGACGGAATAACCTGTCTTAAAGAGGGGCAAGCCATACATCTGGGTCTACAGCTTGGAGTCCCTGAACAGCTTTCAGAAGGCCATGGACACAAAGTTGTTCATACGCATTTTTCTAGGAAAATAATCTAAAACTTTCACCCAAAATTCAAAGGGGTCTATGACCTTAAGTGGGGTTAAGAGCTACTCTTTTAGGGCCCCAAATACAGATGACAGAGTCGTGCTAAGAGTCTTGGACTTATCCAGTGAAAAATAAAAAGCCATTAAAGAAGAGAAGGGACAGGAGGCACGCGCCATTTTGCTGTCTAGACGGTGGCTGGGTTGGGAGGATGGTTTGAGGGTGTTAAGACTGGAAATGGGAAACCTTTTAAGAAGATATTAAGGGAACTTGTCCCTGCAAAGCACAGTTCCAGGCTCCTCGGGCTCTCCTTTTCTGCAGTTAGCAGCAGATTGCTACTACTGCTCCCATCTCCTCTCAGCAGCCACCACCAGTGACTCTACCCTCAAGCCTGGTGGTAAAACAGGATCGAATCTCTTCCCAGCTATTGTTTTCCTTGTACCCCCAGAGACAAGCATCTAGGATCAGTATGTCTTAAGGATTTTATCACTATCCCCTTGGGGACAAGGAGGAAGAAAAGGAAACATGAAGAATTTATAACATTTTCACAGTTTTTGAAAATAAACTGTCAGTATAATTTATTAAGAGCCTTGAAATCAAATGGATCTGAGATTGAAGCCCAGTTCTACCCCTTACTTGCCACTGGGCAATTAACTTTCTAATCCTAAGTTTCCTCATTATTTAAAATGGTATAATAATGGTACTTAGTACAGAGGGTGACTGTGAGAATTAAATAAAGCTGCTATTAAAAGAGTTTCACACTATGCATGGAAAATAGAAAACCCTCTTAGATGGCAGTTTATGTCTTGATTTCCTCTCCACCTTCCACCTGTATTCCCAAGTCTTGCCTTGACTACATCACATTACACATATGTAAGATGTAATCAAGACCTGAAGAGAAAATTCAATGTAGAATTAGAACCGCCTATGCACAAGCAGAGAATCTGCATGTCTGAGGGACTCTAGACTAAAATTGCCCTTGATATTTCCTCAAAAGAAATCCAATAAAAGGAAAAGAGGACCTGAACCAAGACAGTGGCGGCAGGGTTAAGGAAGCCAGGACAGACACTAAAAAGACAAAAATTTTGACCACAGCAAGTGGCAGATGATGGAGAGGGTGCAAGATCAAGCATGGAAAATCACAATGAGATTTCCAGGCTTAATGCAGTTTTTGATGAAAAACCCAGATCTAAGCACTTATGAATGTGTGTCAGGAGGACCTTTCCTGAGTAGCCATAACTCTAGTTGCCCTATGCCCAAAAGAAAAGGTTTTATCTTTGGGGAGAGGAAGAACGGAATCCTCACATAGAAAAAGAACAGCAGCTAGATGTAAAGGGTCTTAGAAAAAAGAGTGACCATCAGAATTTCTTCAAGGACCATAAAAAAGCATGTACGTTGTTGCCAGGTATCATCCTCCTCCTAGGGAAATTTAAGACCCTTGTCCACACAACCCCAAGCTCTATTGAAGTTGATGAGGAAACGCACGTCATTTGAGATGAACTTGGATCCGGTTAGGGAATGTGGAGTGCGTTCTAACGTGACTCTAAGGAAAGAGTGCTGGACAGGAATCAGATTTCATTCACGGTAGAAATATCTAGCAATCATAAATTGGTCGTCACATCCTTATTTAAACCCTTCAACTGCTCGCCATTGCACAAGAGATTAAAGGGTAGCTTGTCGGTGCTCTTAAAACCCAAGAGCGCCTCCACAGCCCACAGGACCTGGCCCCTGCAGTTTCATCCTGGCAAGCCGCTTTCCCAAAGTTCCCCAAGGGAAGGGGGAGATTCAAATCAGATATGATGAGGGAGCCTCTTATAAGTGGAAATCTCTTGGAAGTTGTAGATTTTGTCAAAACTTCTGTTAAGAAATAGAAAAGATACTTTCAGAGAAACACAGTTTGGTGTAGTGAAAGGAGAAATAATAAAACTGCCTCTTACTTGAATTGAGCTGTTTGTTCAATATGCTGACTAGAATAGTAAACACCAACAGTTCTCAAACTTTTTTGGTCTCAGAAGCCCTTCACACTCTTTTTTTTTTTTCTTAAAGATATGTGATTTAAAAGATTTTATTTTTTATTTATTACATTCCCGCCCCACCCCCACTTTCTGCTTGCTCTTGCTGTGTGTCTGTGTCCATTCTTGTGTTCCTCTCTGTCTGCTTTGTCTCCCTCCGTTGCGGCAACGCGCCGAGACCGGTCACCGCGCAGGCAGCTTTGCCCCACTTGTGGGCGGCTTCTGCTTCCATTCACGGCCGGCTCTGCTTCAGTTCCCAGGTGGCTGGCTGCGCTCCGTTCACGGGCAACCTGCCCTGCCCGTGGCAGCTCTGCCCTGTCCGTGGCAGTTTTTTGCCCTGCCCACGGTGGCTCTGCCCGCCCACGGCAGCTTGCCCTTCTCAAGGCGGTCTGCCCACCAGGAGAGGTCCCCGGGAACCGAACCCGGGGCCTCCCATGTGGTATACCGGCGCCCTATCCACTGGGCTATACTGCCGGCCCCCTTCACACTCTTAAAATTCATTGAGGATCCCAGAGAGTCTTTGTTTATGTGGATTATATCTACTGCTATTTAAAGCATTAAAATTAAAACTAAGAAATTTAATTCTGTTTATTAATTCATTTAAAATAAAAATGATAAATGTTAAAATAGCATTTTATTTATATAAATAAATTATCCAGAATAAAATTTTAGGAAGATGAATGGCACTGTTTTACAAATTTGCATTATCTTTAATATCTGGCTTTAAAGAGAACAGCTGAAACTCCCTATCTGCTTCTGCAACTCAGTGAGTTGGGGTATGTGGTTTTGGTTGAAGTATAAATCAGACCTCACACAGATCCACAGCTGGTAGAGGGAGGAGCAATTTAGTAGCCCTTTTAGCTAACTGTGGATATTTGCTGATACTACAGCAAAACTCTACAGATGGTAGTTACTCAAAGGTGAGTTACAATGCAGTCTCTGAAGCCAGATCGGTGAGCCTTTCACACACGATTACATTAAAAGCAGTGGTCTCCGCTGCTCTCTGCACGGCTCCTTTACCCATGCGAGAATCTGTGATATTGCACATTGGTCACTTGGAAAATATTACTTCACTGAGTTATGTAGATTTGTTAAATGTTGATACATTTCATCATACAATAAAAAGAAATCACTTTTGTTAATATCGCCACAAATCTCATCAGAAAAGCCTTTAAGTAGTGGGAAGCTGACAACCTCACCGTGGCAGGTACAAGTTTTCCAAAATTTCTAAAATTTGCTCAAGAAGCTCAAAATTACCATTGGAAACAAACAATGTTTGTAGTTTTCTTTGAAGTGACAGACTCACTTTGATCTGAGAATGAACATAGCTTTTAAGTTAGTCATTATTTTAAATAAAAAAGGTGTCCCAAGAAAAAAAAAGCAGCCTGCTTATCAGTTCACAAATCAAACAATCACACAAATGCTTTTCCTCAGGACAAGCATGCTTTGGTATGCAACTAAGTGCTCTCTGAGTATCTCATTTACCCTAAGTTCAAAGGGCTCAATGGTGAATGACATGCAAGCAATGGTTAAGATTTAATATCATTAATAATTTTTACTGCTTCACTAGCACATCCCTAAGCAAAACTGGCTTTTTTTTACTGTGAGCACATGGCAACGAAAACCACAAAGACACCAGTTGGCGACACAGCCTTGAGTTCTGCTAAGGTGTCACCACTTCTACCCACCTTTGCTTTCCACCATCAGCGCAAATGTCAACCCAGGGAAAAAGGCAAGTAACATTATTGTGAAAACAGTTTTGACCTTGCAGATCCCCCAAATCCTTAAATAGTCTCAGGGGCTCTCAGGGGTCCACAGACCATACCTTGAGGTCAAAGCTCTAGATACATGAATGAAGTAAATAAAAGGAAATCTAGCATGTCTTTGAGGCTACAAAATTCACAGTGAATATATGATATATATTAATACTTTTGATCTCATGTCAAACTGTTTTTCAGAGTCTGGCATCCAACCTGAACTGCTAGTCCAGACTAGGGATACCCCTACTCTCAGCTAGAGAATTCTGGATTCTTAGAATCATGATTTCAAGGCCTGAAAAGTGGTGACAAGAAGCTTTAAAGAAAACAAAGAGTATACTTATGAAGAATTAACTTAGAGACAGAGCAGGTTTTACCATTTCATGAAACTTAAGCTTGCTTGATCCCTTCCTGTTTCACCTATTTTCAGCGCTGCCTTTGCTGTCTTTGACTCCAGAGCCTATTACTGCAACTGCTAGTCCATTTAAACCTAAGCAGTTTATAACGGCACCTTTGGCATCAGCCCAGTCCTGCTAGTATCATCTTCTTTCATTTATTGCACCATTTCAAAACCTTCCTTTCTTTCACACATTTATAGACTTTTTTAAACTTCCTATTCTTACTTTCATATTTTTTTTTATCTTTTCTAAAATGCGATTCTATGTTTCCGTTTGCACAATAAGCTGAAACTTACTTGCTTCTACTACTACCATCACAGCTGGAATATATATATATATAGTAGCATATCTTTAAAAAAAAAATGGTATTCATCTCCCCCTCCCCCCAAGTTTTATATAAAACACAGCTAACATTCCCCTCTGATTCCTGGAAGAAGTTACCTAAAATGTTTATCTTTCTATGAAAAACATTTCTCACTGTGAATTTTTTTTTAATGAAAAAATAAAGCTGCTGTTACACGTGAGGTTTTGCAGACACGAATAATCAAATCCACCTCTTGGTCAGTAAGAAACAAAAACCTGCAATGGTTCTGCTTATAGGAAGATGATCCCAAGGTAAGTAGAAGAAAGAGGAAATTCAGACCCAAACCAGTCATTTTAATCTTGTTCCAAAACAAAATTTCCTACCACCTCAAAGCAAAAAATCCTAAGGCTTCTAAAGTCTAAGTCAAAGTATTTGCCATTTATTTTTAGTAAATTGAAAATACAATTTTCTATGAAATTTATTTTTCCAACTTTTCACTTTATTAGCCCTTACAGTCTTATGGGCATACGTTAAAACTTATTTACAGAAATGAAATTGTAAAACTTTTATGCTTTTCTACTAGTTTTAAACCTATCTCATGGTTCACTATCAAGAGGTATATAAAATCTGATTATTTTCCAATAATAAAAGATTAATGCATCATTCTGATATGGTTTAGGCACCTGGAAATCCAACTCACAATTTACAAAGCAATTAAATTCAATATCAAATTCTACTACTCTGAAATCAAGCTGATATTTTCCCCAGATTAATTAAAGCAAAGTACTGTTTAATAAAAAATCTGAAATGAAGCATGCTTTGGATCTCAGGGATGCAAAGATAACTCTCTGAAGCAGCAAAAAGTTTTTTCAATCAACTTCATATTTTACATGTGGGAATACCAATAATTCCACTAAAGGAGAGAAGAGCTACCTTGAAAAACAGGATGAAGCCTTCCAGCTTCAAGATGGAGAATTAAGCCCACAAATTTATCACTTTTCCTACTCAGAGTTCCCCTGAAATGACCAAATACTATCTAAATTTTAAAATATGTGTGGTAGTAGCAGAGACAAGTGCCATCTAAAGATAGGCAACACTGAAACACTTCTAGAAAACATGAAGATAAATACTAGGAAAAACCAATCCAAATTATCATGGCTTTGTGCTATACTCCATGCAAAGACGGGGCTGGCCTAGAAAAGGGGATAAGAGCTCCCATCAGCGAGCTGAAGAATCTCCAGCTCAGAGAAGCTGAGGTTCAGAAAAAGAGTTGGGAAGTAGGATATTTGCTCATTATTAACAGTTATTTATTGTGTTGTGGTAGGATGCTTCTAAAATAGCTCCCAAACACCCTCCCCTCCTGGTATTCACTCCCTCACTTAATTTTCTCCCATTGTGTGTGGGCTGGACCTAATGACTTGATTCTAATGCAAAGAAAATAGCACAAGAAATGGTATGTCACTTCCAAGATCAGGTTACACAAAACTGTGGCTTCCATCTTGCTGCCGTGCACCTGCTTGAGCTTGCTCTCACTCTCTCTCTCACACTCACACTCTTTGAGTGAGCCACCTGTCATGCTGTGAGCTACACCAAGGAGAGGATCCTGTGGCAAGGAACAGAGGGCAGCCTCGGGCAAAGTGCCAGGGCGGGATGGATCCTGTCAAGGGCCACGTGAATGGGCTGAGAAGCAGATCAATCCTTAACGTATCACATCTCTTAAGTCCCTTTTGCCATGTGTTTTCGTTTCCTACCTGCTAAAATAAATACCATACAATGGGTTGGCTCAATATTATGTTTTTCAGATTAACCTTTTGTTGCACGTCCTGTAGATCATTTATTATTCACTGCTGCGTAACATTCCACTGTGCAAAGAAATACAATATACTTACCTGTTTTC
>PVKH010006264.1:0-21233 GCA_004027955.1 Chaetophractus vellerosus
GTGAGAAGTGATACTACCTCCAGGGGCTTGCTGTGAGAGCCCCCAGCAGTGCCTCTAATCCTAGCCTGGGAAGTTTAGGCATGGCACTGGGTATCAGTGATCTACTTACCTAATCCTCATTAAGCTCATACTTATTTTTATTTTTTTCCTTTATGGTCCCTATACCCACATAGCTTTAGTTTCTGGATATTCTCTAGCATTATACCATAAGGACTGTTTCAATATGCAGAGTTTTAAGTCACCAATTACAGTCAACTTAGTACATGAATGAGAGAAGAGGCAGATACTCTAAAGACAAAAATAATTGTGCGGTGCTTCTTTTAAAATGATTTCTCTTCCCCATTGCAAAACAATACATTATTCATTGATGAACATTTGGTAAGTATAGAAAAATGAAAAGAAGCTTAAAAAAATCACCCATGAAGCCACCACTCAAAATCACTCTTATTTTCTGGCGTTTTCCTTTTTTTTTTTTTTTTTCCAGTGATTTTCTTGAATTATAATTTTGCTCGTATAGTTTTGTAGCCTGCTTTTTATCCACAGAACATCATAACATAAGCATTTTCACATAGCACTAAAACCACAACAGGCAGGTTTGGACATTTTCAGGTTTGTTTTTGCATTTGAGCATGGGTGTGTCTAGTGTTTTTTAACTTCATATAAAATGAAACTGAACTGCAAAGACTGACTCAGGGGAAACTGTGAAGAGGCTGATAGGCAGTTCCCTGTCACATCAGTGTAAGAAACATTTTCCTAAAAGCCTCCTTGCCCCAAGCAAAGTTAGCAAGTTTGTGAGTATCACAGATCTTTCACAGATCTTTTCAGCAGGCAAAATAAATTGTCATCTTCAACTGTTGAAGCAAAGGGTGCCCCGAGAGCCCAACTTGTTACACATTATAGGGCTCTCCAAAAATATGCCCTCTGCTTGATTACATAAAGAGCAGAATCATAGTTAAATAAAACTTCTTCCTTGTAGTGCTATTGAACATTTTAGTAGTTTCTAAGGTAAGACATAGTTGAGAGCTTTTATCTCATTTAGATCCGGTAGAAACCCTTTGCAGTCAAGACTATTATTTTACCAGTTTTCCTGGTGAGGAATATGAGGGTTAGTGTCCAGAAAAACTTCATCAAGGACTTAAAACCAACCAGTGAAGAGCTGGAATTCAAATCCTTGGCTGTTGGATGTTAGAGTTGGGGCTTTGACCCATATGTCACTGAGCCAACCTGTGATTTGTCATTTGGCCATTAAAAAAATTCTACTTCCCTGTGGCTGTTTTTCACATAATTGAAGAATACTCGTATGGGTCTCTTAGTTCTCTTTGGGCTAAACATTCTACTTTACAATATTCATCATGACATGATCTACCCCAAACCCTGGCCAATCCTGTACTTTTTTTTGTTGTTGTTAATTTTTAATTTAAATTCAAACCTTTAAATTTATTGTAGTTGGATTTAATCTTGTTCATGTTGATATAGTTTATGAACATATTCATTCTGAATATTGATTTTTGGCACCTAACATATAGGCTGCTGTTCAATTCTGCACATTGTATCAATGCATTATTTTTTTCTATTTATCCAAATAATTGTTACACACATTGATTAGCATCAGGCTAAAAATGAAGTTCTTTGGCACAGTACAAAATACAACTTCATTAGGGTGACCTTGTCCTGTTTGTTCGAGCTTTAAGAGTGCAAATATCATGATAGCCTGAATTCAGAGCTAGTTTAGGTGTTCATAAAAGAGTAATATATCTCAATTTAATTTCCATTTTAAACATACATAGAGTAATCCTCTGAAATGTGATCAAGTATTAACTCTCTCAGTATGAGTTTTATATATAATTTTTCTCATGAATTATTCTACAGGAATTTCTCAGTAGATGCTTCCAAATGATAGTGAATGGTTATGTTTCAAGGTCACAAAGTGGACTTTTTATTATTCTGACACCTGTAATTCCTATAGTTTAGACCAGGGATGACAAGTATATAGAATAAAGCCAATACAAGTACACCCTTGGAATAAAGTTGGTATGAAAATAGTAATATTTCCATCTCCCTCAACCCCAAAATTTTGTCTCAGTTGCAGGAAATTAAGGAAATGATTGAGTATGGAACAAATGGAATTTCCATTTAGGATTTATTAAATTCATTGGAACTGTTTCTTTAGGGTCATCCTTAAATAACTTTGATAAGATGAGTGATTCTACTGGTGATCAGCCTATGTGTGCATTCGACACTCTGCGATTGCGTATTCCATTTGTTCATATATTCCTTGGCCTTCTGAAAAATCATACAGTACAGATGGATGACTGCGTTCTATGCTGTTGGGCTATTTTGTTATAAGTGTTATTATGAAGCCTGTTTAGATTCTTTGTATTGAGTTTGGATGCCATAATTAGATATCAAACTGTAATTGACAGTTTGAGTATTATGATGAATTTTAAACTTAATAATACCTTCTTTACTGTTTTAGTTGTGATTTAAAATTTCTGTTAAACAAATTCAAATCAAACACAATCTTGACAACTAAAATTTGAAGAAAAAAGAGATATCTGATTTTCAGCTAAAGTGGACCATGGATTATAATTTTATAAAACAGATATTCTGAAGAAGTCCTTTATGAAACATTTTCTTATATTCTGAAGGTAGACATTTTGATACAAATCACAAGTCAATCACCCAAAACAAAAAAAAATACCGATATTTTTCTCAGTATCTGAATGTCTATTAAGGAAACAGTTTCCTTAATAAAATTTGCTTAACAATGAAGTTATATCAGAGAACTAGTTTTATATCACATGAACTGGAAAAACAAACACTTGATATCATTTCTGGATGGCAAACTTATTTTTTTATATATGAAGCTCATTTGATTTACTTTTTTAAGGCTTAAAATAAAAGACATTTTTTTTGCATGCATTCAGCAGTCAAATAGAAACAGCATAAGGCGGGTTGGGAAAGGGACTACAGCATTATTAGCGCTTGTGATCCTTTTTGTATTTTTTCCAGTCTTTATTTGTGTCATCTGAATGCACATAAAGTAACTATAATTTCAGACTATTTGTGATTTAAGAAATTTGTAATTTCATTTTGGAGTATTTTTTCCAATGACCTATTATTTCAGAAGTCTTTATAATGAATTTTCTTTGATCAGAAACCATAAACAAATTGGGACTAGATTTGGCTGCTTAGTTTTATCCTTCAGTTGATAAAATAGTTCTGAACGGTGTGACATTGCTAATGATAGGAAAGAAAACATTACCTTTTTGAAATATTAAAAAAAACTCTTATCAAACTTATCTGTATCTTTATAGTAATTATACTATAACAGATTGCTAAAATATAAAATAATAATGCTGATGTTGAAAGTTAAGCACTTTAAGTGCATAACCTATTTACTCCTTAGAATGATCCAATGAGGTAATACTGTTGTTATCCTTTTTACAAAGGATCAAACTGAGGCTTGTGGACATTAGGTAACTTGTCCAGGATCTTTACGACAATTGAAGAATTAGGGTTTGAACCCTGGCAGTTCTATTTGCTATATATACATTGATTTTTTTTTCCTATATGAAATTTCTTATCAATATGATTTTTAATGAATTATTTTTATTTTGAGATAATTGTAGATTCATGTGCAGTTCATAGAAATAACACAGAAAGATTCCTTGTACCCTTTACTCTGTTTTCTCCATGGCTTTATCTTGCAAAACTATAAAATAATATCACAGCCAGGATATTGGCATTGATACAGTCAAGATATAGAACATTTCCTTCACCTCTTGCTGCTATTTGATAACCACACCATTTCCCTCCCACTCCCCCACCATTTCTAGCCCCTGACAAACATAATCTGTTCTTCATTTTTATAGTTTTATCATTTCAAGAATGTTATACAAGTGGAATCATGCAATGTGTAATCTTTAGAAATTGGCCTTTTTTTTTTCCACTCAGCATGAATCTGGCGACTCGTCCAGATTGTTGTATGTATCAATACTGAGTTTATTTCCCAGTAGTAGTCTGTGGTATGGATATACCATAATTTTACTTTCATCGTTTGAAAGTCATTTGGGTTGTTTCCAGTTTGGCGCTATTATAAATAAAGCTGCTTTGAACATTTATACGAAAGATTTTTGCAACAACTAAAGATTTCAGTTATCTGGCATAAATCCCAAGAGTGCAAATGTTGTGTCATATGTTAGTTGCATGTTTCATTTTATAAGAAACTGCTAAGGTGTTTTCCAGAGTGGCCCATGAATTGAAATCTATTTTGAATTGCCTTGTTTCTGTCCTTTGTATTTACAGAATTAACATTTGGTATTTCCCCTGTCCACAAATGACCTTGAAGATTCAACTTTGAATTGCAGTTTATAATGTTTTTGAGTCATGAATCTGAATCATATACTTTATAAGGCTCTTTTTTTGGAATGAGTCACTTAACTAGTGAATGATCCCAGTGATCTGCCTGTGTTCTGTACCTGCGCAAGATTTTATTTTGCTCTGCTTATTATTTCTGCCTTGTGTAGTAAAAGAATATACTTGCTAGGAGAGTTTAATAATTATTAATAATGCATTTTTTCATACATTTAAAGGCACACCTAATTAATTTTGCCCTTAAGTAAAGCCCTTGAAATGTTCAGTAACTGAACTCTTAAGAATGCTATTGTAAGGCTGTAACTAAAATACAAGGCTGTTTAACTGCAGCACGCATTTATGTACGTATCATAGCTGTATGGTTCTCTCTTAAATTTTTTTGTAGATGGTTCCTTCACAAGTATCCCTTGTAAACAGCTCTTGTGATAAATGAGTCTCTCCAGAGAGTAAGTAGAATGTAGGCTCTCCAGCTGGACAGCATCAAGTGTATTTATTTCTTATCTTAACTGTTGTACTTAATATCTTAATTGCAGTGCTCTTTTTATTTTCTATGATATGTTTTCCTTCATTGTATCTAGCATTATTATTTGATTAGTCCTACAATGTTTCATTCTTTTCTCATTTTCAATTTTTTTCCCATAATTAACTCCCCATCTAAGTCTTCATGGTTTTGTTTTCACAGTCCATTTGAAATCTCTTCTCTGATTTCTAAGTTCAAACATAGTTCAAGAATGACTTTTTTTTACAGTTGCAGAGTATTTATTTGCATAGATAAAGCTCAGAAATGAATACACACACACATCCAAATAGGTAATGTGAATTTAACATCTCATGTTATAGGAATTCAAAGTTAAATTTAAAACATTAAGTAAAAAAATAAGTGCACAAAAAACTTGGGATATTTATGAACAACCAGTAGTTACCAATTATTTTTAATATTTATAAGCAACAGGTGTGATTTTCATGTTTATCACTGGACACTTATCCCTTCATTGGCTGTAATTATCAAATGACAACCATACCTCACCAAACTTTAGAGAAATATAGTTAAAGCAAGTGGATTGACTCTGGTCAAGATAATTAAAACCTTATTTCTTTGTTAAAAATAAACATTATGTACAAAAGAGACCTTTAATGAACTTTGAAGCGGATTTTAATTGATAGTATTATATGATGCACTTGATGTGAGCAACTTGAGGGAGATTTCTCAACCTTGACACTGTTGCCATTTTGAGCCGGATAATTCCTTCTTGTGAGAGGCTGTGCTGTGCATTGTAAGTTGTTTTGTAGAACCCCCCACATACTAGATACCAGTAGCACAACTCCTGCTGAGATGTGACAATCAAAAATATCTGCATACATTGCACATGTCCCTTGGGAAGCAAATTGCCCCTATTGAAAACTATTGAACTTGAATGAAATGTGATTTGGAAAAAGATGGTGCCTTATCTAGTGATTGAGAAAAGTATAAAAGTTTCAGAATGTATTCCTTGTGCATATCAATAGACTAATTTCAATTAGGTAGTAAAAATGAATTTTATTTCTCCATCCTGTAGCTTTTACACTAACAGACCAACTTGTTGGTCCTCATTCTGCCCACAAATGAGTGAAATTATGTTTCTGCAAAACTCTACCATAAAACCATTTAGGGTAGGAAAACTGTCTTCCTCCTCCAGGACTCCAAACTGGATCCCAGAGATAAGGATCCAGGGAGACTTCTAATTGCCTAGACTTGGATCAAGTTATGACTCAAGCCAAGGGCTCTCTAGGAGACAGAAAAGAACATCTATTTTTATTCTTGTAATAGATTTACCTTTTGGCCTTCCTGTATTCTTAACATTCGCAGTAAAAATTCTACTTTTTTCCTCCCCTAAAAATAGTGAAGTGAGAGACCCTTTGTCTTCCATGCTCATCAAGTCTGCCTTAGTAAATGCTGGATCTTTTCTGACCCTTTATCTGCCAACAAAACTTACTGGCCCTATTGTCCATTCCTTCATGACTTCTCAGTTTCTTATTTTGAGCTAAGGAGTTAATCAATGGTAATGGCTTCCTGAGTTACTTTTCTGTTTAATATATTTAAGTTTTGATAGGTTTGAGACCTAAAAGGCTGAATTAATTAGAAAATTTAACATTAGGTAGCATAGCATAGAGTTGTACTTTCTTTGAAGCCATGCAATAGAGGTCATGACTTCTAAAGACTGGAAAGTCTCTTATCCTATTTAGATAAAGTCCAATAGAGTATCTCATGCAGTGAATGAGTGAGCTAATAATTGGACGAATAACATTTTGTGAACTTTGTGAGGGAGGGGGTGGAAGTCAGCTTGGATAGGCAAATTTGATTCCTAAGAGAAATCCCTGGATTATCTCTGATGTCTTAAATTTCTTCATCTCTTATATGCTGTTGAGTCCTCAAATTTCAGGAGCTCTCTCTTTGAACAACATCCTCACTTCTTCACTGGAGGTTTGAATGCTGAAAGACTCTGTCTCTCCTCTTGCCCCCCTGCTGCTGCTAGACTAATTGTTTTAAACACAAGTTTTGCAGGCTCACAAAAATCTCAAGTGCCACTTCACACGTGCTTCCCATCTTGTCTCCTCAAGTTTAACTCCTATTTTTAGAAAAAGGAACCTGCACTCCAGCAGACCAAGTTTTATTTTGCTGGCTCCCGAAGGTACCCTCATTGCTGTTCCGTGTTTTTGCTTATGTTTTCGCCCTTGTGTGGGATGCCAACATTCCATCCTTCCACCTGGTTATCTTACTCTTCACCCTAGGTTCAGTTGAGGCCCATGCCCTCCAAGGGCTGCCCATAACTCTTTAATTCCAGAATGATCTCTATTTGCTTTTTTTCTTAAAGGACTGAATACAGATATTAAACATTTTGTCTCTTAGCAATATATTGCTTTGCTCAAAAGGTTGAGTTTTGTATGTACATTTTGCCTCTTCAGCTGATTAATGAATTCCTGGAAGGTGGGTGTTTTGTTGTGCTTTTCATCTAGCATAGGTCATCCAGGATATTATTATATGCATAACAATTACTCAGTAAAGACTTAGACTAAAGACATGCCAGACATTGGTTTTACATGTGTGTGTGTGTGTGTGTGTGTGTGTGTGTGTGTGTGTATATATATATATATATTTTTTTTTTTTTTTTTTTTTAGGTACCAAGGGTCAGGGATTCAACCCAGGACCTCATATGTGGGAGGCTGGTGCTCAGACTCTGAGCCACTTTGGCTTTCCTGAGTTGGTTTTCTCATTTGTTCTACTCATTTTTTGTTTTTGTTCTATCAGGAGGCACCAGGATCCAAACCTGGGACCTCCCATGTGGGAGGCGGGTGCTCAACTACTTGAGCCACATCCACTCCCCCATTGATTATATTTTAATTCTATTTTAAAATCTTTAAAAACTAAGACCAAAAAGGCTATGGAAACTAATACCAGGCTTAATCTGAGATTAAATTTAAGAAAGATGGACTACTGGGAGCCAGAGAAGGAAGGCGTGTTACCTTAGATGATATGCTGAAAGTATGGGAACTTTGGAAAAGGAAAATCAGCCAGCAATTTATAAAAGAAAATCTTTGTGATAGGTATGTGGATTGTGGTGCTATTGCTATCATTTTATATATGAAATAGTCATTATGAGCAGCTAGAAATGGAAATAAGTAAATGTGAAAATAAGTAGTTGACATGTACCATAAAATATTTGATTATAAAATTTTAACTGATCTTGCTTTCCTTTTCACACAACCAGATACCTCTCGCCACTGCATGAATGGACATTTGAAAGTGCTGTTGTCAATGTCTGCAAGCATGGAGACCTCGTCAATGCTTTCCTCATTAAATGATGAGTGCAAATCAGACAACTACATTGAGCCTCACTACAAGGAATGGTATCGGGTAGCAGTTGATACTCTGATTGAACATGGCTTAGAAGCATACCATGAATTTCTTGCTAAGGAACGAGTTTCAGAATTTTTAGCTGAGGAAGAAATTAATTATATTTTGAAAAATGTCCAGAAAGTTACACAAAGTACAGTATACGGTCCTGACAATTCCTGCGATGATGCCTCATCTTCGGGGACTTACTGGCCCCTTCAGTCTGATGTGGAAGCTCCAAACCTTGACTTAGGATGGCCGTATGTGATGCCTGGACTCTTAGGAGGTACCCATATAGACCTCCTCTTTCACCCACCAAGAGCACACCTACTTACAATAAAGGAGGCTATTCGGAAGATGATAAAAGAAGCAAGAAAGGTAATAACATTTCTATTTCCAAATGAAAACTTTTAAGCGTGTAGAAAAGTACAGAGAGTGGAATAACAGATATGTATGCTAATAAAAGAATCATGGTATGTATAGACCACGGCTATTATTGTCAGGAAATAGTTTATCTGTAGAAAGGTGGTACTTTCCCATATTTCACATCTATCGGTGAGAATGGTATTAGGATCATGTTAAAGGTGGAGATTTCCAAATGAATGTATCTCCCCAAAAAGGCTATGATTTGTGTGGACTGGGAATCAGATGATTTCACGCAGTTGTAAGTCTAAAACCTTAACAAAGGAAATAGGGTTTTGGTGTATCTGGTGAAACTTAAACTTTTTTCCTCAAAAGAACTGAGTCCTAATTGTTGCTCTGGATATGGTTTATGCTCTTAACTAAACTGTAGATTTACGAATCTGTTTCCTGAGCTGTATGGAAATAGTGTAAAATCAAGCGTGTAATGTAAAATTCCAAAGTAAGGTACTGAGGTATTTAGCACGTTAGGGCTTTGGTGCTCTTTATCAAATATTTATATTACTTTATAAATGTCAGAAATTCTATTTTAGAGCTTATATAAGGCTGCAGATTAAATTAGCTTGTAATCAGTCAATGAAGTTATTGGAAGTTTTCTATGTACAGTGTACACCATGCTAGGCACTGTGGAGAATGCAACAAAACATTCCAAGTTGTTTATTGAGCTCAAACTAGAGTTTAAAAATTTACAAACAAAAAACTGATGTCTAAGTATTTCGTAGTTACAGATATTAGAAGATATGGAAATTTAGATCTGAAAGAGACCTTAGGAGGATGCACACATATATGGCATTGCCTTCTTCCTTGTTAACAAGACAGAAATGCTTGGAAAAGCATGCTTCTGTGAGGTGCAGAAAAAGAAGACTCTTGAAATCTGCAGTGACATGGTAGTTACAAGATGGTACCTAAGCCTAAAAGCCTAGTAATCATGCTAGGGAGACATGATGTTCTGAGGCTAATGTCAAATGCAGGCTTTGCAAAAATAAAAGGTGATTTCCCCCCACCCTTCTGAGCTTAAGTAATGGACTTTTTAGCCACATTAAGTATTTTTTAGCAGGATTACATTGAAGGAAGTACTCATGTATTCCAATTGTTAAAAATTAGCTATGGAACCAGGCACAACTTAGATATCCAAATTTTTATTGAATGAATTGAACCATAATGATTTTTAAAACCTTATTATCCTGTGCTCTGTGAACAAATTATACAATTGTGGGTTTTTAAAACAGCTGAACAAAAGTAAAAAATATATATCCTTGTAAAAAAAAATTAACAAATGCCAAGAATTAACATATGCTAATTTTATTAGGGGAAGACAGTATATTTTTGAACCACAGTGTTAACTGAACATTGAAAACTACATCAGTGAAGATTAAGCTTATTATTAATGCAAAATCAGTAGGGGGCATTGCATTTCTGTGACACAAAATGTAATGCAGGAAATATCATGAGTTCTTGAGTTAGTTTTCACTGAAAACTGAACATTAGTCATGAAATTTTGATGTACTTTTCTTTCTAATGTGACGGCTATGTATTTGGTGAACCTTTGAAAGTATTATACTCTCTCCGGTATTATCTGCTGGAAACTCCTACTTGCAAGTTGAGAGAATTGAACTCTATAATGTAAAATGATAACGTAATGTTCTGCCTCTCTGCTACAAAATCAATGTGGCAGAAGATAGGAAAGAGAATATTACCTTTTATTTTATTTTTATGCACTTATCCAAGCTGACTTCAAAGAAAGAATTATTTCGACTTTTTAAATTGAGTATATTACAATTGAATGTAAATCATTATAGATAATTTTATTGTTGTTATCTTTCAAAAGTGTGGGGAATGTGCTAGTGTCTACCCAAGAGCAATAAATATTGAGGTCACCTTGGTTATGTATTTGTGGGATATATGTTTCTCAAGTAGTTTAGAGATTTCTTTATTTAATGTTATGTCAATTTTAAGATTTTTGAAGAATTTACTACCCTGGGGAAAAAATGATGGTCCCTACTTTTTGTTAATAAGACTTTTTAGCCCATAGCTGGACAAGGTCATGTGATAAATTTCCAAAGGAGAATAACAAATATTATTATGAAGTAAAAGCTTGTCAGGTCATATTACTATCTTAGAATTCAGGAAAGCCAATTAGTCATCAGGATAAACTTTCTGTTTTTGAACTATTTTCAGGGTGCAAATGATCTTTATTGGTAACTCTCAATGAATTGTCTTGGCATTATGAAGGGGGATCGGCCCCTTCCTCATTGTTTGAATCATATATATTTTAAAGGATAGGATAAAATTTCTTGCCTCCAAATTTATCGGGGAGATTTTTTGGTAACTAACATTATGAAAGTCTGTGGAGATAGGAAGCCAAACAAGTGGTTAGGAACCAGCAAAGCAGAACCCAGGAAGGGATCTCAGTGAAGAATTTAAATCCATTTTCCTGTTCTGTTTGCAATTGAGATAAGAGACTTGTGAAAATAAAGGCCATATTATGGAAAAATCTTAAAATAATGAAAAGAATCTAGAGGCAATTTGTTTGGAAGCCTAAACATTTGAAATCCTAACCACCAAGTTAAGCTTCTAGTCCCCTGAGAAAGGAATTTAAAATGATATTATATCTAATCTGTCTTTACTGGAAATATTTTGTCTTTGAATTTCATTCATTTATATGCTCTTGTTTCTAGTTTAAGTTATACAATTTCAGAATCATTCTACTCTTATAAGCAGAATATGACCTTTATAATATTTCAGAAATCCATAGATCTGTTTTTATTTATTCATTTTATTTTTGCCAGTAGTCACTAGGAAGTTGTTCAGAGTTTAATTCTTTCTTTTTTAATGTTTGCTTATTTCATATTTATGAATTTTTCTTTGGAAGAATCCAAGTATAAGTAACATCTTACTTTGCCCTACAAGGATCATATTTTAATTTATTGGATATTTTTCTCACCCCTTCATATTTTAAACTTTCACTGTGTGGTTGACACAATTACATTTGTTTCAACTTTGTAAAGTTTGATGGTGTCTAACAAGACTTTTCCCAGGTAATTATTTATCTCTCTAGAAGTGTTCCCAAGATGTTATATGCATATATTCCTAATTGTTGTGAACTTCTCTTACAAAAACATCCTTTCTAATTATTTTTAAAATATCGTCTTTCATTAATTTTCTTCCAACTACTTAGCTGTGGTTATCCACAGAGTTATAACTTCTGAAAGTCTTGAACATGCAAATGTTTAACCAGAATGTTATTTGCATCATTTGATTTCCTAATTCTAGGCTAGCCTCTTTTGAGAGACCGTGAATCTTACTCTTGTGAAATACAGAATCAAGGAGTTGCATAAGCAAAAGTCTAGTGAGAATTAGGACAGAGTAACTCCTGAGGCGCTTTGTCCTACATCACCCAGTACAGGTCTTGGTTTCTCCCTGAGTTCCTGGGTGTGTCTGTTATGGCCTCGAGTGTCATTAGTAATACAGGGAAATATTAACTTGGTCCCACAGCTGCAGAGGGAGAGGCAAATCGTTGACAGGGCAATTCCTAGGAGCTGATAGGTATTAGAGAAGTCTAGAGGCTTGGTAGAACCAGGGCTCTACAACTTTACCTAGTGTGGCATTGAACAAGTCCTTGCTCTGCCCAGGTATCATCTATATAGTGAAAGATTATGGAGCCAAACACTTCTTGTGTTTTAAAAAATCTAATGTCTCTATCCAAATCTTTAATAGTGTTTGCCAAGTCAAGATTACTTTGATATGTCACACTCCTTACTGGATTAGTCCATAATGGGAATAATTTTGATTGTGTGATGATGTGTCACTTCTGTCTTCATCACTTTTCAACCATGTCCTGCCTAGTGAAGTGACATTTATGTATTTATCAGTGCCTTTTTTGGGCTAGGATCATTTCCCTCCTAGTGTTCCCAGTTTTTATTAAGAATTTCTTTGCTGCATCATCCCTACTCCAATTCTTACTGGGAATCCTTTCATTCTTTGAATTCAAGTAAAAACTAGTTTCTTCCAGAAGATATCTTTTGCTTAGTCAGTTGTTGTGACATTACTATCTGGTTACATTAAGTTGAATACTTCTCTGAGTAACAGGCATTAGATGTTAATATATATTTATGTTTTTGTGTATGAGAGAGATGGTAAAAGAGGGGGGAAAGAGCTGGGAGGAGGAAAGGTGGGAAAGAGGCAGAGAGAGGAAGGGAGGGGGAGAGAAGGAGAGAGAAAAAGAGAGATTTCTTGTTAAAATTGCACCTACTGCCATGCTGACTATTGCTGTGTCTGGAGGGCATTATTCTTTCTATGCCAAACTGCTAATGCTATACAGAGCTGACACATTCCTCTCAGATCACTCACTCACCATACTACCAATAATCCTGATGATATTAAGTATATTATTTTTAAATAGTTAAAGGGAGAGGAGGGAGGAAAGAAAGTACTGTATAGGGACTCTTTTACCTTATTGCAAGATAGAGTTTCAGGCTTCCTTGATTGATTTGCTAACTTTTATAGGCAAAAAGCTGTAACTTCCTTGTTTTTATTGCCCAAATTCAAATAATTCTCTTGTAAAAGAGGCATCATGGAATGAATATGGACACTCTGTGTCTTGGAGTCAGTCAGGGCTGGGTTGAATCCCAGCTCAACCAGCTAGTCCTATAGGATAATACAAATGAAACCTCTCTGAGTTTTATTTTATCCAACTGTAAAATGGAGGTGCGAATACTCCGTAAGATCCTTGTGAGAATTGAAGGCAATAGCTGACATAGCTCCATGACACCTGCCATGCATTTGGCACCCAGTAGGTGATCAACAGCTGCTGGTGCTGCTCCTTTACTCCTTCTTATGCTACTACTACGTTATTCCAGACATTCATTTTGTCAAAAATGTATTAGCCTGTATGTTTGCATCCTTGTGACTTGAAATTTATTATTTCAAAGTGAGAGTGACCTCTGACCAAGTTTAGTGTCTAATGAGACAGTATCTCACTAGGAATGCTGTTTGTGAAATGACCATTCCAGAAAAGACTTAACCACATTTCTGAAGTATCATAATGATTATGTACACTGCATTAGTTGCAGAGCAACACAGCACTTCCCAAGTTTTATTGCTTAGAAGATTTGAGCTGGGAAAATATTGACTCAACATTAAGTATATTTGAAAATAAGACCTGCTGTGAAGACAGCTTAGATATGTATATTGAATATTTAAGGATGTGCAAAAAAGGTTACCCTCCCTTATAAAAAGCTGTGTTGAAGAAAAACATGCTTAACCATACTTTCTTACCTAAAGATCTGAAGACCTGAAAAGATGCAGCGCTCTAGTGCAAAGTTAGGGGAAGAATGCATGTTCTGTAGAGCAACAGAAAAAGAAAACTATTCCATTTTCATCTAGAATCTCAAAAATGGTAATTTTATTGGGGTTTAAAGGCATTATAGATGTGATCCATATTTATGAAAAAACAATAGCAACAAAGGTAAATTTTGAAAATTTGGATTAAAAAATTCACATTCATTATAGACCTGCCATCTTGTCAAAAGTAGACTTAAGTCACTCCTAGTTTATAACTACTAAATATTTCTGATATAATTTAAGGCACACCCTAATTAGTCCTTTTTGCTTAAAAAATTCTGCTTTTCTAATAGAGGTGCTATTTTATGCTTTGTTAAAATGAAAAAATCTGGAGAGTATTAAAAACTAACATAAAATTATTTTATGAGGTCACCAACTTGGTTGCACACCAAAATTATCACTAACTTATGAGTTTCAGATGTTTTATCAGCTGTTATCAGCTAAAATTTAAAGATCAGCTCTGACTTTTATTTTTAAGAGACTGTCATTTTAAAATTAACAACATGGAAAACAGTTTAACTTTTAAGAAGAAAAATTAGAGTTGTTTGTAGTTGCTAATAAAGTTATTTAGAACTTTGCCTTATTAATACTAACTTGTACCTTTATTATTTTCTGAAAACACTTTAAAATTTGAGTTCTTTCAAAGTACACGTTATTTACATGATTGTTGTTATTTACCTGATCATTGTTTTTATTCAGTTCTCACTCTTTTGATACTATTAAATTATTTTTTCCCAAAATAAGTTGTGAGAGACAATATTTATAAGAACTGCATGTAGTGTGTGCAAACTTCTATTGAACTTTGAGGCATTGCTATTGATTATGGTATAAAATTTACCCCTGTCTATTCTCAATATTTGGAGTAGAATGCTTATTTTTTATGATTATTTATATTTACTCATTTTTCTTCTGTTACAGGATTAAAATAACATCCAAACACTTATTTAGTTATTATTGAGATGTATAGTATTTTTCTGAGGACTCACCTTCAGTGGTTTCTTGGAATGGCAAAGCTATTTATCTTTATAAAACAATATCATCATAAAATACTGAGTTATCATAATGCCTAGATTCCATAGGGATGGAATTTAATGGTCTTACAAAGTCAGATGCCTTCAGGACCAAGCCAGAAAAATAACTGCCAAGACAAGGAGTTGGGGAGATATTGCAATAGGCAGTGAAAGAAACATGAGTGAAGAGAAGATAGCACGACCTGACTATTTCTCATTCTTTATTAATATGTCATAAATAAATGTAGCTGGCAGCTGAATGAGATGATAAGCTTCTGGCCCAGGTACATGCTGAGGGATCTTATCAAAGTTAATTTTCCTGATAATAGGGAGATGTTATTTTACTTGTCTGTCTTCCAACTAGACATAAAGTAATGGAGATTTGCTATGTAGCTTTTTTGAGATGATGGAGGGCTGTAACTCCACTCTGTCATTTTGATTTTAAAGGATTCTGCCTACTCTTCTATAGTTGACACAGATTCATCATGTAGTACTTTTATATCAATTATAGGCATCTTTTAACTATTCACTCTTCAAATTATCTTGGGAAAAATTTGTCAGCTTTTATCATCAGGGCTTGACCTGGCATCGTATTTAAGTAATAGATTTACTGTAAGTAATCTAGTAACAGTAGCAGGTAATATTTATTGAGCACTTATATGTCTGGCAATGTGCTAAGCACTTTATGTGCATTACTTTATATTAACCTTTACAAAAACCCTGTGAAATAGGTACTTTATCATTCACATTTTACTGATGAATAATCTGCTCTCTTGTGATAAATAGGACTGTAGTTAGTATTAGTAGAGCAGAGTGAAACCAAAATGATTATAATTGGAAAGTAGTAATCATTGCATGTGATTGAGAGAGTCTAGGATTGACATGAGTGGGTGGAGATGTGGGAGCATTGGTTTCTGAATGGGCCATGTACAAACCTATCATGGGGTTGTTATTAGAAGTTAGAAGCAACTTGCTATATTGGAGAGAAGATCATGATGAGTAGATAAGGTATGGTACCCAGATTGCAAACCGGATCAGAAGGCATTCAAAGGAAATGGGTTCTCTGAGTTCAGGTGTAAAGGGAATTTGAAGAGAGGAGAGGGTAGTCAGGCATTGAAGTTGTCCTTTGGCCTCTGCTGGGTTCGACTACAAGGGAGATCCATGTTTGACCAACAGTACTGTTTAAAGTATTGCAGCCTCCACTCATTCAACAAGTATTTATTGACCATCTACAGCAGAGGTTCCTAACCAGGGATTCATAAGCTTGAATTGAAAAAAAAAAAAAACATTATTCTTGTGGAAACATGTTGGTGCGGGCGTGATATATTTACTAAATAATACACAGTATAGTGTGGGCTTAGTAAGGGGGCCGTGGTTTTCACCTGACTGGCAAAGGGGTCCGTGGAACAAAAAAGGTTAAGAACCCCTCGTCTACAGTTTGCCAAGTACTGTTCTAAATTCTGATAATACATAAGAGAATAAAGTACAAAAGAAAAACTGCCCTACTGCAAAATTGTGAATGTGATTTAATCCCACTAAATGGTATATTTGGGAGGGGCTGGGATGAGAAGATTTATGTTGTACATTTCCACAATTAAAAAAAAAGAAGAAAGAAAAGCTAAATAGAGAATGACAATTAAATGAATACATGATACTGGGTGGGATCTAAAACAGGAGGAGAAAAGACTCAAAAGAACATTATTGGGATGTACGGAAAAATTTGAATATAGAATATAAACTTTATATGAATGTTAAGTTTCTTGAACTTGATAACTGCACTTAGGTGATGACGTAAATGAATACCCTTATTCATAAGTAATGTACATGGAAGCATTATGGAGTCAAGGAGTATGATGTGTGAAAACTCTTTTTATAATGGTCATAAAATAGGTAGGTGACAGAACAATACAGAAAAGTTGAAAATGTTAAAGTTATTGGATCTGGGTATCTAGGGAGGTAGGGATATGTTGGAGTTCTCTTATGGGGTTTATATTATTTTTTGCAACTGTCCTGTAGGTTTAAAATTATTTCACAATGAAAAGGTAAAAATTTTTAAAATTAGAAAAACAACACAAATCACCTCTGTCCTGAATGAACCTTACATCCAAATGGGGAGGGATAGATAATAAGCATAATACTTTTGGATAAGGGGACTTGGGTGTATTGGGGGAGTATTTGCAATTATAAATAAGGTACTGGGTGTAGACCTCATCAGTAAAGTGATACTTGAGCCAAGCTTTGAGGAAAGAGGGAATGAGCCATGCAAATACTTGTAGGCAGAGAAGACTAGACAGAGGGAACATTTTAGGGCAGCAACGTGGCCTGTTTGTTAGAGGCAGCATGCTCTGTGTAAAATGGGAGCCACTGAGAAATTTTGAGCTAATGAGAGATATGATCATTTTCAAAACATGCTATATTTTAAAATGATACCTCTGATTGTAGCATGGAAAATTAACTCTAAGGATGTAAGAGTGAGCAAATTAGAGACTTTTAAAGTAATTCAAGTGAGGGATGATGGAGTCTTAGACCAGAATGGTACCAGTAGTGGTTAGATTTTGGATATAAATTGAAAGTAATGAAATGTGGGTGTGAAATAAGTTGAGGAGTACAAGATAACTCAAAAAATTTTGGCCTGATCAATTGGGGTAATGGAGTTGTAACTTGAAGTTGGCATCAGAGACACTGGAGAGTTGTGCTCAGGAAGCAGGCCCAGTGAGACCCAGTAATAGGAGCTTTCATTATCACTTTTTACCAAAGTCTTGGAGTGTCCGAGTTCCATAACCCCAGCAACCCAGACCTAGACTTCAGTCACGCCTAAGTGTAGCCATTTGAGTTCACAGGGAGTGGCTGGATTGGATATCAGTCCTGAAGCTGAGGACCTAGCTGAGAGAGAGAGAGTTGAAAGTAACTTGGATAAGATTCACATGCAAAGCAGAGGGTAAGTAGGGCATGAGAGATAAGAACCAGACTCACTGGATGCTTACCCAAGACATAATAAAACAAGGGCTCATCAGTAGTGCTGAGAAGGAGAACCTCCCAACACTTAGTCTTTTCAATCACATTTTATCAGCAATTATATTAAGCAACTCCCATTTGCTGGTCCTGTGAGTGAAAGGTACAAAGTAAGAAACTGGGAAGCAGTCATATAGGAGATTAGGACATTTTGAGTGAATAAATTATGAGAAGTAGGATATTTTTGTTGGAGATGCTGGTGTTTTCTGGCAGGAGGGAATGTGGGCAAAGTAGAGTGGGATAGAAAAAGAGAAGGCAGACGTTCAGAGAGGTAGATTGAGGCCAAATCGTGGAGGTCCTTCAATCAAACTTTATGGATATGGACAGTAGGAAACCATTAAATGCTTTTGAATAGGACAGTGATGTCTCAAACATGGTCTTGGACATATTAACCTCATGGTTTGGCTGGTTAAAAAAATCTAGAGGAAAATATAAAATGGGTTTGTAACATGTTGGGATATGTTCAATTTAGCTGACTGAAGTTCAGTGTAAAACAAAATGTCTTCTTGGGATGAAACTATCTTCACATTACTGCTAGAATAGAAAAATATAGCTACTTAATTATGTGTTTCAAGGAATGTGCTTTTCTTCTCTTAAAGCTATTTTGAAGACAATGTCTTAACTTTAAATCAATAAAAATAAAATTTATTTCTGTACAAAAAGGTTCAACCACATACAAATAGTTTAATTTTATAAGTAGTTATTGAGTCCCTACTATGTACAAGTACCCTGATCATAAAAGTGGGAAAAATAAAACACCTAAAGTGGCTTAGAGTCTAATATTTGGCAGATGTGCTAAAAGATTCATATATGTAGATAGATAAAATGTTGCAAGCATATAGATGACACCATCCCAAAAGACCTATATATTACAAAGTGTCTGGATTTCCTTTTCTTTTAAACTCTTTAGTTATCAGAGGATTAGAGACCCTTCCTGAAATTTCAGAACAGAACACTTATGATATAGATTAAATGCCTCCAAAATATTTATTGGCAAACACATCTTAATAATCCTGCAAGTATATATTATATTAAAGGATTATTTTTATTATTATCAGTTTACATACATTTCTCATAGAAAATATGGAAAAATACAGGAAAGGGTAAGAAAATAAAATTCAACCATAATCTCCTGGTAGAGATAATCACTGCTGCTAATGTTGGAAATTTTCTTCCAGGTTAGATAAATACATCGATAGAGAGGTACATGTGTGTGTACATGGCAGAGCTTAGAAATTGAATGTTCACATTTATTATACTTGAGATAATATTATGTATAAAGATTTGTCCCCTGCTTTTTTCTCCCCTCTTAGGATGTTTCCCATAATAAAATATTCTATTTCCTGTATACAAAGGTATAACAAAACCAGGGGAGGAGGAGAGTGGGAGTTGTCTGTCCTGGATTCAAGTGATAAAGAGGTTCATTGTCTGTAGGGAATTTGAAAACAGTAATAAGATTGACTAAAAGTTGGTCTGCTTTTTATTGCACCATATGGTGGCAAATGTAGATAACAGCAGTGACAGCATTCTCCTCCTCACCAGGGCAGACCTTTGTCACCACTGCCTGCACCAATACCCTACCCAGCCCTCACACCCCTCAGCACACCAGTGCTAATATAATGAGAATCTTATGGTATTCTTTTTGAAATGAAGAAAGCTTCGTAACTGTTTTTCATAGCATTAGACACTTCAAGAGTTTAGTTGACCCTTGAAGTGTTAAATGCAGAAAAATCAATTAGGTGTGCATTTTCTTTTACAAACCAAAATTTTCCTTTGGACTGTATTAATTTCTTATTAGCATCACATTGGATTTTCCCCCATGAATTCAAGCACAGGAAATATTGTAAAGAAGTAAATAAATGTGAAAGGCAAAGATGTTGCCATTTGGCTAAATATCAATCCAATATGAGCTGTTAGAGAATCCATAATTGTGAAAATAAATCAGCATGTATGTCATGGTAGTCATATTCGAGCCTGCAGAAATTTGGGAACAATTACTAATAAAAAGAATCTGAAGTTCATGGCCAGAGAAATTGAGAAAGATGAGTAGGCTTGTCCAGTCATCCAACTGGTTAGAAACCATCAGAACTTTTGACTTCCATCCCAAGACTCTTTTTTGATCATGTTGCTTCTCTGTGGGAAGGAGAACTAAATTTTCTAATGATATTAATAGTATCTAATGTTCATTGGGTGTTGTGTGCCAAGCATGTTATCTTTATTAACACGTTTATCTTCAAAACAGCTCTCTAAGATGGGTACCATTATCATCACCTTTCAGATGTGAAGAAGAAAGAGATAGAGCCTGTGTTTGAACTTAGGCAATGGGCTCAGACAAGCGTCTGAACTTTTATCCATTGAGTGTATTAAGTCATAGATGACTCCATCCTGGGCATTATGCAAACCAGCTAAGTCTTCACAACCCTTTTTTAAAGGAATTTATCTACCAGATAAAATCCAATCCATAAGCATAGCATTTATAGGCTCTTCTTGCTGAGTCCTTACCGTTATACTTTATCTCCCTCCCCACCTCTCACCACTCACCTAACACTCCATACTACTCAATTGCCATTTTCTGTACCTCCCATGGTAGTTTTATCCCCTCCTGCTTTTGTTCATAATTACTTCTCCCCTTGGAGAACCCTTTTCCATTTTCTTTGCTTTCCATTCATCTTTTAAAAGCCATGTTAAATTTTACTTTTTAAAAAAATAGTAATTTTTTAAGATACTTTGGTTACATAAATGTTACATAAAAAATATAGGAGATTCCCATATGTCCTGCTTCCCACACCTCCCATATTTTCCCATGTTAATAACATCCATCATTAGTGAGGTACATTCATTGAAATGATGAACACATTTTGGAGCACTGCCACTAAGCGTAGGTTAAGGTTTACATTATAGTTTACACTCTTTCCCACTCAATTCTGTAGGTTATGGCAAGATTTATAATGGCCTGTATCTTTTGTTACAGTATCAATCAGGACAATACCCAGAAATGCCCCCATATTATACCTGTTTTTCCCTCTCCCTCCCCTCAGAACCTCCAGTGGCCACTGCCTCCCATTCACTGATATACATTCTTCCATTGGTAGAATCACAATAAGTCTACTTTAGCCCATAGTTCATTACCTAATCCTGAGGATTCTGGAATAATGATGTCTACTGCACCCCTAATTGAGAGGGGGCTGCTATCCTATAAG
>PVKH010006265.1:0-21232 GCA_004027955.1 Chaetophractus vellerosus
CTTCTCTGAACTTTTAATGGACGTAATGTACAGACAGCATTGCTCAGGTTAGAGCTGTATCGTTCACTTTTTTTTTTTTTTTTGTCGCCCCAACTCAGTGGTAAGCCCCTCCCCATTGGGCAAAGGACACCCTGCACTTCCTTTATGAACCTTTACAACGTCTTTTGCTAAATGGGCTGAGCTAGACCTACTTCTGCTTCTCCCCAGCCACCATCTACTCCATCTTCCTTTCCGGGCTCATACCTCTGCCTTCCAACCCAGGTCCCCCTGACCTCCTGCTTCAAAAGCTCCCCACAGCTGCTGGCTTCCAGACTCCCCTCCTTTCTCCTCTCCGCTCCATGTTCCTTTCTCTCCCCAGCTGTCACGGCCCGAGCCCCTGGGCCACTTGGGGCTCCCTTCCCTGCCCTGTGGTCCCTTGGACTCATCTGGTATCTGGAGCTGTCAGCAGGGCAGGTGGCAGGAGCTGCTTCCAGTGCTCAGGCCACGCAGGGGCCAGCCAGGCCCGGCCCCAGGCCTCGTCCCTGGGCAGCGCAGTTTGTGGCCACGCAATAGCAGGACCATGTCCCCCTGAGTGTGGGATTTCTCAGTTGAAACTGGTATGCTAATCAAATTGGAGCTCTGTAAAAGAAATAGAATTTTTCCATCCTGTTACTTTTCTGTGCAATTACTGGTGCTTTGTTGACACAGAGAAACTTTATTTCAGGAACTCTTCATATCTACAGCAGAACTCAAGGAAATGTGTGAATACTACTTTGACGGTAAAGGGAAAGCCTTCCGGCCAGTTATCGTGGTACTAATGGCCCGAGCCTGTAACTGCCACCACGACAGCTCCCGGTGAGCCCTTCTCTTTCACTCTTGTGCGTTTTTTGTTTGGGGAGTCTGCCTTCTCAAGGCCCTTTGCGCCTCCCATCTAAGAGGCAGCATATAGCCAAGAATTCACTTTGTCCTGCATCTTTCCGACTTGCAGTTCCTAAGGTCCCACTGAGAGATAAAGAATGCCGGGATGCATGCATACATTTAATCATTATCTACACCGGGCAGTTAGTGCAAAGGTTGGTTGTTGTAAAGTGCATTCTTCCAGCAACACGCCCCGGGGTGGCTGCCATCCTGGGACCTTCAGAAGGTGCAAAGGGGAGATCATTCTTCGAAGAATGCGTTTTGACTACTAGTCATCAACTTTTAAGAAAACATATATATATAAAACTAAAATATTAAGAATATTGAATATATTAATGTTAAAATATTAAGAGAACTGCAGGGTTTTATTATTAAAAGCAATCTTAAAAGGGAAAAGGGTGTGCCCGTTATCGCATGCACCTGGTTCTCTCCAGTCATTCATTATATATAATTTTTTGTGTTCTGCTTTGTGTACTTTCTTTTAACTGTTAAACTCTGCCTTGTTGCCGGAGTGTCTTCAGAGTTG
The DNA here is from genome assembly GCA_004027955.1 of Chaetophractus vellerosus. NCBI lineage: Eukaryota > Metazoa > Chordata > Mammalia > Cingulata > Chlamyphoridae > Chaetophractus > Chaetophractus vellerosus. The sequence continues at coordinate 1,424 of PVKH010006265.1, forward strand.
TTATCTTAACATATAATGTATTGAATTGAAATTCCAGTAGACCATAAGGTACTGGTACATTTCCCTACCGTATTAGTCTGCCAAAGGGGTGCTGATGCAAAGAACTAGAAATCTGTTGGCTTTTGTAAAGGGTATTTATTTGGGGTAAAAGCTTATAATTACAAGGCCCTAAAGAGTCCAACTCAAGGTTGCTTTCTCGCCAAAGTCAGTTGCCACATGTTGATGCAGGATGGCAGGCAACTTCTGCCTGGTCTCTCCTTCCCCTCTGGGCTTCCTCTATCAGTCTTGACCCTTCCCAATCTCAGCTGTAGGCTGGCACAGGGCTTGTCGCTCAGGGCTTCCTCTCTCTTGGCTTAGGGCTAGTGTCTTTCCAGGCTTTCTATATCAGCTGCAAACTATCAGGCAAATGACTCATTTCTCCCCAGGGCCCCAGGATCACAAATGAAGAGCTCTCTCTCTTCCTGTGTGTCTTCTGAGTGAGCATCCATTTATATCGGCCCACCAATGGGGCAGGGACTCAAACTGAGTCACACCTTACTGACGTGGTCAAATCAAAGCCCTAATCTTAATATAATTTAATCAAAGACATCTCGGCTGAAGCTAATACAATCAAAGGGTGTCACACCCAGAAGAATAGATTAGTTTACAAACGTAATCTTTCTCTTTTTGGGATTCACAGAAATCTCAAACTGCCACAGTTATCTTTGAACATTTGTGTTATACTTCATTTCTCAATAGATAATATTTTAGGAAATGACTCAGGTATTTGTCAGCACTACATGTCAGATGCTGTAAGGACAAGCATCAGACACCATTGCTTAGGGACGCCCACCTCTCCCAGCTGCCTTTGGTGCCCTGCTGCCCTGCACCTCTGTCTCCAGGCCGTCACCCACACCCTCGGGCTTGGCTCCCCCTTAACCTGCTAGCCATGAAATCTCTGGCCGTGACCCTTTAACCATTATCAGGGCCACTTTGACGTATCCTGGGGCACAGAGCTGCAGAAACGCTCCCTTTGAACCAAACTGGAAAGATATCTTACATGGTCTAGAGCAGGTTCCTTGGCCTTAGCACTGTTGACATTTGGGCTGGAAAAAGCTGTGTTGAGGGGACCGTCCCATGCAGTGTACATTAGCAGCGTCCCTGGGCTCTACCCACTAGGTGCCAGGAGCACAGTGGTGAAAACCAAAAGTGTGTCTAGACGCGGCTAAGTGTCTTCTGGGGGCGGGGGGATTGTCCCTGGGTGAGAGCCACTGGCCTAGAGTGTGTAGGTATTTTTCATGCTTTAGAGTAACATGTAGAGCCGGTTCAATCCGCTCAGAGATAATGTGAGGCTCTCAACCCTCTCACCTGTTTTCTGTGCAGCTGAAAGTTTCTTCAGTTTGCCTTCCTGAAACTATGCGTATAATCTGCTGGTTGCAGAAAACATGGAAAAGACGTTACTCGTTTAAAGAGTAAGTGCCGCCCTGCCCTCTCCGGGGGATATTTGCGTTGCAGCTTCCTTCCCCTCATGGACCCAAGGCATGGGGCAGGATTGTGTTCCCCGGGCTGCACCGATGCGTTGGTCTTGACTGTGCAAATAAAATAGTAGCAGCGAGTCCTATGGGTACACTTTGCAAAGCCAAACATTGGGTTGGATGAGGCAGATGAGGTACACTTGGCCCTTTGCATCAAAGATCTCAGTGCACCAAAGGCTTTTATTCGGAGGAAGTAACTTTTTGGTTCTCACGAAGACAGAAGAAATTGCAAAAGCCCAGCCTTAGACTCGTTACAGCACCAACTCACTTGATTAACTCCCGGTGTAGAGCCACTAATGCAGGGGTTCTTAACCTTTTTTGTTCCACGGACAACTTTGCCAGTCAGGTGAAAAGCATGGACCCCTTCTCAGAATGGAGTGGCAGATAGCTTTATGACACTCAACTAGCGTCTGGTCTAACAACTACCATAATTTTGAAGTATGGATGAGTACAAGCGATTTTTTGAGATATGCAACAACTGTAATGTGATGTGAAATGAATACGACTGTAATTTATTGGTGTATTAGCCAAAGGGGTGCTGATGCAAAGTACCAGAAATCTGCTGGGTTTTATAAAGGGTATTTATTTGGCGTAGAAGCTTACAGTTATAAGGCCCTAAAGAGTTCAACTCAAGGTACCGTAAGAGGTACTTCCTCACCCAAAGTCTGTTGCCATGTGTTGAAGCAAGATGGTAATGTCTGCGAGGGTTCAGCCTTCCTCTTCCCTCTTAAGGCTCCATGAGCTCCGCTTCTTCCAATCTCAGCTGTAAGCTGGCATAAGGCTCATCTCTCTTCCCGGGGCTTGTTTCTTTCTGGGCTCAGCTGCTCTGTTCTCTTCACAAGGTCGTCTCAGGTGAATGGTTCATCTGCCCCGGGGTTGCAGGATCAAAGTCCTCTGCTGTGTCTGTGGAGCTCTCGCTCTTCTCGCGTGTCTGCTCCTGTGTTCTTGATTGAGCATCTGTTTATATAGCCCTCCAAGGAGGCGGGGACGCAACCCTGCACGCCTTAATGATGTGGCTGAATCAAAGCCTTAATCTTGATTTAATCAAGTAAACGTAAAGCCTGTGGATTTAAATCAATCAAAGGGTATCATGCCGAGAGGAACAGACCAGTTTACAAACGTAATCAATATCTTTTTTTGGAATGCACAAATAATATCAAACTGCTACAATTGCATACATACATAAAGTGAAGGAAATGCTAGATTTCAGTTAAAGGTTAGAGAAAATAAAGATGATAAGTTGATTTTTGTTTTTCAATTCAAGCTCATGGACCCCCTGAAATCTTTCCCCAGACCCCTGGTTAAGAACCCCAGCACTAACGGTTCTAGAGCCATTCCTGGTTTCCATGTGTTCCGAATCATTCAGCCAACTGCCACAGCTGCTGTTTATGGGATGGGCAAGAAGGGTTGGCGCCTTAAGAAAAGTTTTTGTCTTTAAGCTGGGAGATGTTTCCACACTCACTATCAAAATGCATCTCTGAAGTCAAATCCATAGTGAGGGATACCCACTGAGGCGGAGAAGATGTGGCTGAGTAGGTGGTCTTCATCAGTGAGTTCAAGCCCCAGCGTAAGGATTGTCCGTGCAGGCGGAGGGCCGGGGCTGGCGAGCGTGCCGTGCGCACGCTCTTCCCACACCCACGCCAGTACGTGGTGATAACACCTGTGCAGGAAACCGCCTTCGTGCCCAATTCGAAAAGACCACGCCAGCTACCCTGCAGCACCCTACCCAGTGGAGCAAGCCGTGCGCGGGGCCAGCCCAGACAAGCTGCACACCCAAGACGTCGTCACGGAGGCTCGCTGCTCACATAGGCCAGGGTGCAGAAGCTAGCGCGTCTTCAGGGCAGGGGGAGAGGGCAGCACGAACCCTGCACCGTCTGTCCAGTGCAGCTTCGCGGGCATCCCTTTTTATCTGGAGGTAAATCTGAAAATACTCTGGAGTTGCTGCTCGCGGATGTCAAACCTGCTCTGTTGGTATTGAAACTGCTCGTGAATTTGTGATTGTTCTGATCAAGCTTAAAACTGCCGTGTCCCCCAGGCGGACACAGCCTTCGCTCTGAGCCCGGAGGGCCCACTTGGCTTTATGAAGCTGAAGGAGCTGCTGACCTGCTCAGCAAGGAGGAGCCTGCGGGAAGACAGGCAGGGAACAAGGTCACAAAGGTCAGAGCCAGAGGCAGGAAACAAGTCAGGCGATGAGTGAGAAGCAGAGGGGAGAGAGGGTCAGAAACGCCTGCAGATCTCACGCAGAAAGCCCAGATGCTGCTGTGGCAGGCGAGACGCTTCTAGACGGACACGCTAATGAGGACAAACAGAACACTTTAGACGTGCAATAGAATCAACTGAAGGCCAAGAATTGGGTCGCCAAGAAGGAAACATTTAAGCATCAGCAGAAGGGCTGGTGAAGGTCAGAAACCCAACACATGCTGCCCCAAAGATACCTACGTCCACATCCCTGGAACCTGTGACTGTGATGTTAGGTGGCCAGAAAGGGGTCTTTGCAGTTGTGATAAGTTCAGGATCTTGAGATGGTGGGCCCTGCCTGCAATCACGGGCACCCTTTGAAGAGAGAGGCTGGGGGGGAGTTGACCACACAGGAGACCATGATGTGAAGACAACAGAGAGACGGTTGAAGATGCTGGCCTTGGAGCGGCCACAAGCCAAGGAGTGCCGGCAGCCTCCAGCAGCTGGAGCAGGCAAGGGACGGAGTCTCTCCTCGAGCTTCCAGAGGGAGCATGGCCCTGCCAACACCTCAGTCTCAGCTCGGTGGCACCGATTTCAGAGATCTGGCCTCCAGAACTATGAGAGGCTAAATTTCTGTTGTTTTACGCTACCCAATTTGAGGTGATTTGTTAGGGCAGCCCCAGGAAACTCCTACAAGCCCCAAAGTTCAGGGGGGGCTTCTCCTTCCCCCAGAGGTACCTCTTCTTGGACCACCATTGAAGAGGATGACACAGAGGCAGACCAGAGGGCAAAGCAGAGCCTGTGTCCCCCCATCACAGTGGTTGAAATTTGTAGCAAGTTAACTCAGTGGCAGTTAAAAAAACTTACTTGAGATTCTATATGGATATATTGTTGGGCAACCTAAAAACTTGAGTATGTGTACAGATAACTAGAAAATGCAACTCATATGCTGAAAAAAACTATGCACGTATATGAATGAGTGGTGTGTATAGAGATTTCATTTGCACTTTGAATAGTGAGTTTCTTAAGTACTGACAAAGGGTCTGCTGGTAATGAGGAAGAGGAGGGACGGGCCACCCTCCCCTGCAGTGCTGAAGGCAGGTTAGCCCTTCTGCGCTGGGCTGTGGAGAGACTCCTCTGAGGGCCTGGGGACCCTTACTGAGGACGCTGCAGATTGGGTTTTTAAAGAAAAAGTCATATTTCAGTGTTCCTCTCACTTTCCTTCCCTCTGAGAAATAATTTGATGATCCTTGAAAAGTAAGCTGTTAGAATAAGTGAAACATTTGATTAGTTTGTGTGTAAGTTAGGCACATGTTTTAGGTTCAAAAACTTTAGTAAGTTAGTTAGAATGGGAAATTTTGCATTGCATATATGTTACTGCAATTAAAATTAAAAATAAATAAATTGCTTATATAAGAGATATTCCCTCTTAACTATAAAACTCATATCTATGTATCTTCTTGAGAGTGTCCTTTAATCTGTATTAAACCTGGGAAATAAAAGTTTATATTTCTAATGCAAAGGTTAAGTATGAATTTGAGAAAACTTTTTACAGAAATTCTGATTATTGAGATCTTACTAGTAGACGTTTAATTAAGGACAGTATTTTTTTTAGCATAGTGACACTTGGTTCTTTAATGCACTTTTGGGCTGTGTTTCTCACCCCATTCTCCCATCCACCCCTGAAATGTAATTACAGCCTAATTGGAAATTTGATTGGCTGACTGAGAGCACTACTCTGAGATGGGACGATGATTCAAGAAGGCCGATGGCTGAACTTCTGAGATGTTTATCCTTCTGTTGTTAATTACACAAATTCTGCTCCTCAAGACGGTGTCCATAAACTCTAACCTTGGCAGGGTATCTCATCCATTTTTTTTACAGTTTTCTCCAAAGGAAAGGTGGCTCTGTAGGAAAGCCAAAGTTTTTCTACAGTTTCTCTTAGAGAAATAAAATTCTTTATCCTAGATCCGATGTCCAGTATTCACAAGATGATTGCTGAGGACTTTATAGGCAGCGTCTCTGTTAAAAAGCATTGCTTTCTGTTAATTAGAGATGTGCAAGCAAGCCAGCGCGCCATAGCCTTAATTGCAGAAATGATCCACACTGCTAGTCTGGTCCACGACGACGTTATTGATGATGCAAGTTCTCGAAGAGGAAAACACACAGTTAATAGGATCTGGGGTGAAAAGAAGGTATGTTTGTTGTTGTCTTCGTTGTTTATCTTTCTTACAAAATCATGTGCTCTTTTGATTACACTTATTTTTCAGATCTATCTCATTAAAAAGTAAAATATGCTCAAATGTGGTCTTCCACTTTTCACAAGAAATTTTTTTTTTTTTTTAAGATTTATTTTATTTTATATCTCCCCTCCACCCTGCTGCGGCGACGCACCGAGACCGGGCACCGTGCAGGTGCAGCTTTCCCCGCTTGTGGGCAGCTTCTGCTTCCATTCACGGCCGGCTCTGCTTCAGTTCGCGGGTGGCTGGCTGCGCTCCATTTGCGGGTGACCTGCCCTGCCCGTGGCGGCTTTTGCCCTGTCCGTGGCAGCTTTTTGCCCTGCCCACGGCGGCTCTGGCCCGCCCATGGCGGCTTGCCCTTCTCAAGGCAGTCTGCCCGCTAGGAGAGGTCCCCGGGAACCGAACCCAGGGCCTCCCATGTGGTATACCGGCGCCCTATCCACTGGGCTATCGCCGGCCCCTCAAAAGAAATATTTATATATTTTATCGGTATACAGATATTTGATGGATAATAGAAAACACCATAGAAAAATAAACTTCGTACTTCTGGTTATAGAAATTTCATATAGAATTCCTTTTGGTTATAAGGAAAGAGGTGTCCACAGATATCAAAAAAAGCCTGTTTCATGAGGAATTGTATATTCTACTTTGGGGCTCAGATTCACCCTGATGCAACTTAATTCCTTAAATATGTATTGATTGACAACCACGTACAAGAGGGAAGTAGAGAAATAAAACTAAAAAAAAAAAAGATCTCAGGGGGAGATTGTTCTTCTGTGAAATTTTTACCTTATATAGAGGCTCCCTAACTGGGTTGGTTCGTCTATGCGTATTTTTAGGCAAGTTTCTGTGTTATTTACCAGTGTTTCTTGAAGGAGGGGTGTGAAGTGGGGACAGTGGGGGAGTTTAAATCGTGGCCCAAGGAACGGGAACAGAGCTGGAGCAGGCTGCGGCCTCTCCTTCATGCAGTTGCGTGCCGGATCCCTCCAGTTTTTTAAATTCCTCTTATCAAAGCAAGAATGGTGCTATTTTCTGTCCTCACTTGCTGGCTTTGCTTTAATGTCAGTGAAACTTTGTTGTGTAATTGAGTCGTGCAGTTTCACTTGTAAGCCTTTTATTTCAGACTTGAGACTAAAAGCCTTTGTGCCCTGTCGAAAGACTCCCATCCGTCAGTGCTGGTAAAAAGAGGATGGCATTTTGCACTGGAGAGGACTTTGGGAATTGAATTGTCCCCGCAGTGGCCTGTGTCCAGTTTCAGGCCCAGCCCCGGGGCCTTCTGTGGAGCGCTTGGGCAGGGAAGGGGGCTGCAGATAAAGCACGGTCTGTCCTGGACTAGGCCCCGAGACTGCGCCTCAGAGCGCGCCCACCAGCCTCCGCCTCACCCTAAACCCCTAAACCACTCTGCCCCGGGTACCTCGGCTCCACCCCACAGCGCCTTCTCCACGACCCCTGCCCATCACTGGCTCCTCACGCCGAGCCACCCACCAGCTCCCACTTGCCTTCCACGTGTCTGGACACTCTGGGCCTCTCGGACGCCCAGGGCCAAGGGAGGAAAGAGGATCCCGTGCAGGGGCAAGGGATGGGTTTGTGTGTACACAGAGAGCGTAGCGCCTAAGATGACCTTATAAATGTCTATTTCCATGCAGGGGTTTATGTAGGGATGTATTACATTGAAAATGATGATTAAATGGTAAACATGCCAAACATCCCGAGTTCTAGATACTAGAGAACAGCCTAAAAAACTTAATACGTGGTTATGTTGAAATTGCTATAAATGAGTTTCTATAAAGTAGTGTTTATGAGGAACACATGCGCATCTCTAGATATGCCAATTAATGTGTCTGTATATATAGCATTTTTTATTACAGCATATAATTGAATTATGTGTAATCGGTGTGGACATCTCAGAATCTAAAGAAGATTAGGAAAATATTAAGTGTTAAGAGAAACTGGAAAAAAGTATTTTGCGTGGGAACGAGAGGCAACATAGAGCACAAACAGCACTGAGCGTGGAGCCAGGGTTTTCCTTGCAAAGAGCAGGTAGCGAGCCGTGCGTGGGGTGCCAAGCACCAGGTGAGCTGAGGCTGTGGGGCCCTCCAGGAGTGTGGCGAGGAGCAAGCCTCGCAGTGTGCAGAGGTGCTGTGCACACCCTGTAGACAGGTCTCGTCAGGCAGGGTCAGAGCAGGCTCCTGGGACGCCGTCTCGGCTCACTGTGCGCGTGAGTCCTGGAAGCCCACAAGTGCAGGGGCACAGCTGCGTGGGTGGGGGCAAGTGGGCACTGCACCCCAGTTATGTTGGTGGGGGGTGCAGCTCCTTTCCCTCCCTGAGCACCTGTCTTGGCTGTGAACCAGGGAGGTAGACTGCATCATCTCTGAGACCCCATCTGGCTCTGACCAGTGGGGACATTGGCAGAGCATTGTCAGTGTCCACTGAACAGTGGTTAAGATGGGAAATTTTATGTCATATATATGTGACCACAATAAAAAAAAGGTTTTTAAGTCAAGGCAAGAGCCAAAAAAAAGGTGTCCCTAACCTGTAACTGATTATTTCATAATCCTACCAGGAAAGAGGAAGGGGAAAAACTTAAATCTCAAAGGGTCCCTCCCTCCTGGATTTTAATTTCTGATAAACCAACTTCACTGTTGACTCCAATGCTGTGATACTTTTCTGTGATTGCTTTTTTTGTGTTTTTTTCCCTTCTTTTCTAGGCTGTTCTTGCTGGAGATTTAATTCTTTCTGCAGCATCTATAGCCCTGGCAAGAATTGGAAATACAACAGTTATATCTATTTTAACCCAAGTTATTGAAGATTTGGTGCGTGGTAGGTTGATTCTGACTTCTCTTTTTTATTCCATGTTGCTGTACCTGGGCAATAACGCCTTCTCTCAAATGACCCCTTTCCTTCTTTATAGGTGAATTTCTTCAGCTAGGGTCAAAGGAAAATGAGAATGAAAGATTTGCACACTACCTTGAAAAGACCTTCAAGAAGACTGCAAGTCTGATAGCCAACAGTTGTAAAGCAGTATGTACGTTCTGTCTTTTTGCAAGTTAACCAAAGCCTCCGAGCTCTTTCTTGGGAGTTAATTCTCCTAGAAAAAAATTTCATGGGAGAACCTTAAAATAGTATCCAAAATCCCAAGAGATCAATGAGTAAAGAATTACATGCCCAAACCACAGATAACTCCTGCTGTGGTTTTCATTTTTGCTGTCTTCTTTTGTTGTGCAGGCATTAACTTTGCAGCTTTTTCTCCCGGGAATTGAATCTAAATAAGCAAAACAATATATTCCCTGATTCCAAATTGCATAGCATTTTGAATAACTTGTCATAAATAATGCATACTGTTCTTTACTTTTTACCTGTAAAAAGTTCTATGTCCTGGGAGCAGGTAAAGCTCAGTGGTTGGAGGGCCTGCTTCCCATGTACAAGGCCCCGGGTTCAATCCCCAGTACCTCCTTAAAAAAAAAGTTCTACGTGCATAAATACAATAGGTTTCTCAACCAAAACGAGGAGTGAGATCAAAGGAATTGCAACAGTTAAGAAAGGGGAACAATGTCATTTCCTTAGTAAGAAATCACGAAATCCCTAGTCCAAGCAGAATACCTCAAATAAGTAGTTTTTTTGTTTGTTTGTTTTAGAAGGTACTGGGGATTGAACCCAGGACCTCGTACCAGGGAAGCAGTCGCTCAACTGCTGAACTACATCTGCCCCCCAAATAAGTAGATTTTATTTACTTATCTTAGCACATATATCTTTTATGTGCTTCTAGGTTACCCAGTGCAAAATATCTATTATAGTTTACCTGCATTCTATATACTTTTTAATGGTGGTGGATTCCCCCAAGACTTCTATATGTGAAATACCAACAAACCATTTTTATTTAGGGTTTAAAGAATAAGAACCATGACACTCCCTCCACCTCTTCACCCCCTCCCCCTGCTCTCTCCCTGTACTCTGTTTTGTTTTGTTTTTTTCCTTATCATTTCCTTGTTAATTGTCCTGGGTGAGTTCAGTGAACTGGAGAGTAGGTGTTGCAACTCTGTTGACATTCAGGGCCCAGCTGGCACATGGAAAGCCCAAAGATTTAAGTCTCTTGGACATAAACCTATCAACTCTAGTACTAACTATATGTTCAAATAGAAAGGGGCAGAAGAGCCATGTGTAGGGAAAACACCACTGAGTCCAACTCTGTCACACTGGGGAGCATAAATTCCAAAGTAGGGCCCACTGGCAGGACGTCAAACTCCTGAGCTGTCAGCCCTGCCTATAGTGTCTGGATGTCTCCAGAGCCCTCGGGAGCCCCACTATTTGAGGCAATATTTATTGTGGCAGTCAATGAGATCCTGCAGAGATGTGCATAAGCATAACCTCTGGAATGACCTCCCAACTCACTTTGAAGTCTCTTAGCCATATAAACTCATTTGTCTTTACTCTTTCTCCCTTTTGGTCAAGGTCTTTTTCCAGTTGCATTGCTAGTTGGTGCTTGGTAGTAATCCCTTGGTGCCAGGGAGGCTCATCCCTAGGAGTCATGTCCCGCGCCAGGGGGAAGGTAATGCATTTATATGCTGAGTTTGGCTTAGAGAGAGGCCACATTTAAGCAACAAGGAGGCTTTCAGGAAGTAACTCTTAGGCAAGCTATAATACTAGGCTAAGTTTCTATTTCAAAATCCAAGTACTCTTTTTTAAAAATCAGTATTCTCTATCTATCTATCTATAATATATATATATACATATCCCTGCCTACCCCACCGCGATGGCTCCCTTGTCTGTTTTGCTCGTGATCTGCTCATTTTTCTTCTTTAGAGACACTGGGAACCGAACCCAGGACCTCCCATATGGGAGGTGGGCGCCCAACTGCTTGAGCCACATCCGTTCCTGCTCATTTGTTTTTGTTTTTGCTCACTGTATGCTCATTGTCTGCTTGTTGTTTTTCTTCTTTAGGAGGCACCAGAAACTGAACCCAGGACCTCTCATGTGGGAGGCAGGCACCCAACTTCCTGAGTCACATCCGTTCCCCTAGTATTCTCTTTAATTTGTAAACTAAATTATGTGGTGTTTCAGTGTTAGCCCATGAATGAGAGTTCTCTATAGAATTGTCTCTCTGGCTGTCTTCATCAGCAAATATAACTGGCAGGGCCTGGGTTTGCTTTTCAGTCCTCTGTAATTAAAGTAACAAGAAAGACCTCTAAGGTAAATTGACATCACAGTACACTCTTAACATAATTGCAGTTAAGCAGAGCTTTTTTTAAACTTTTACTTCTCAGGAGAAATAGCCCCACCCTATCATCTCTCTGTTTTATAGTGTCAAGAAACGTATATTGGAGCCAGAAAAGATCAAGGGCAACATTTTCTTCCTAAAAAGACCCAATTGAAAACCTAAGGAATGTGAATTATGTAGAACATGCTGGCCACAATCTCAGCCACTTTTATCTTTTATTGAAAGGACTATTATTTTTTATTTCCAAAAAATTACAAGTGTGATTTTTTAAGAGAGAGGGATAAAAATACGACAGATAATGGAACGCTAAGTAAAAGAATGACTTATTTATAATGGGTGCTGTAGAGTCTGCTACGTTAATACTTCGTTGTCCTCTGATTGCCAACGTCTCCCTGAAGATCAAAGCTCACACTCAGAAGGTAGACGAGCGTGTTGAGGGAAGCTTCCTTATCTCAGGCGTGAGACCAGGGGACAAGCACTGGCAGGTGGCCATGCTGTTAGGATTGGAATTGCTGAGAGTCATTGTCCACCCAAAATGGACCTCCCACATCTACATCCCACAGGGCAGGAGAGCAGCCTATGGTTCTGGAGCACAGAATGCTATTGGATGCCCTCAGGGCATGAATCTTACTGTTCTGGAAGGGTCCGAGGAGGAGGCCCCCAAGTCTTCAAGGAAAGACTTGATTGTGGTCCCTTTGCTTAAGCCTCTAGAGACACGATAGCACATGTGTTCTTTACTGAAGAGTACTTTGTTCTGTACAGATTAGCAAGCATTAAAATGGCTCTCCACTAGGAGGCATGCTGGCATCATCCCAGAGAGATGATGAATTAATTCATGTAGGGAATTAATTCAGAAGCTGTAGAACTGCTAGACTAATAAAGCAAAATCATAGGGTGAGCTTTCCAAATAAAAGTTTCTATATAAGTCCCTATGGGTGGAAATATTCCAGAAGTGTTATATATTCAAACTTGCTATTTTTATATGCTTCTGGTATTTAAAACGCAAAAACGTGTGGGCTCAAAAAAAAAATTGCATGCGAAGCGTATTTAGGGATGCCAAAAAGAGGGGATAAGGAGAATTTAAACAGAATTATTGCAGAAGAAGTAAATCGGATTGTAAGATGTTAGAGGAATTTGAAGGAAACTTAGCAGCTTGTATTTATTTCTACTCATTTCAGGTCACAGCAGAAATTCTTAGTCTTAATTCTTAAAATCTATCAAAAGGACATCAAATGCAAACAAAAAGCAAAAGAAACAAAGACTGAAAAAAGGACATCAGGGAGCAGATTGTGGCTCAAGTGGTTGAGCGCCTGCTTCCCACATGGGAGGTCCTGGGTTCCGTTCCCAGTTCCTCCTTAAACAAACAAACAAATAAAACAACAAGCAAACAAACAAACAAAAAACCTAACTCAGTGGAGCTGATGAGGCTCAGTGGTTGAGCTCCGGCTTCCCACATATGAGGTCCCAGATTCAATCCCCAGCACTTCTTTTCCCTCCTCCCTCCCCCACCAACCTTTTTTTCCAAACCACCCATTGTATTTTTAGTGGAAATAATATTAAAATCTAAGAGAACATTATCCAGGAGGATTGTTTTGTGATTTTGGTTGAGATTAAAATAGAATTAATTTTAGTCTCAAAAGGTGACTGGCTATTTATATACATAGTTATGCAAAATACATGCTACAGCTTACCAGTGAAAGCAATGACTCATTCCCCAGAAAATCTGATGGGTGAGACCCAGAAGGTCAGCCAGCCAGGGCTGAGCCGGGATCTGAACCCAGGCCGGGGGATGGGATCCTCGTTCCATGTCTCTCCTTGGCTTCTCTGCATCTTTTCTTTTCCAGGATGAGCATGGTCTGGAACCCACAGGCTGTCTTCCTGTTATTTTATTGTCAAAGCTACAGGGTGCCACTACTCATCTTGCCACAGAAGCACAGAATTTTATTCTGTGGGTCATATTATCAGAGCTTTCTATGTTTTTGTTACAGTTATCTGTAGCCCCTATCAAACTTTGCCAATTGTCCTAATACTGTCTATTATAACAAAAGCGGGGGGAAAATCTTGTTCAGTATACAACCTAGGCTCTCCTGCTGCGTTTAGTTGTCATGAATTTTTTTTTTTAGGGAGGTACTGGGGATTGAACCCAGGACCTCATACATGGGCAGCAGGTGCTCAGCCACTGAGCTACTTCCATTCCCTGTCATGAATTTTTAGTCTCTCTTAATCTAAAATAGTTGTCAGTCTTCCTTTGTCTTACATTACCTGATATTTTGAAGAGTACAGGCTAGTCAGGGTGTTGAGTCTCTCAAGTTGGATTTGGCTGATGATTTCTCAAGATTAGATTTGGGTTATGAATTTTTGGCAGGCAAAAAGCAGAAGCAGTGCTGTCTTCTTAACACTTTACATCCAGACACGTGCTGGCTTTTTATCCCATTACTCACCAGGTTCACCATGATCTTTGATTTAGGTGGTGTCTGCCAGGTTTCTCCACTTTAGTTACTCTTTTTCCCTTTGAAATTAAAGGTATTTTGAGGGAGAGGTATTTTGAGATTATGTAAATATTCTGTTTCTCATCAAACTCTCACCCTCTGGCTTTAGCATCTATTTATGATTCTATTCTGAGTCAATTATTATTATGATGGTTGCCAAATGGCGAATTGTTTTTCTGATTTCCTCATTCCTTCTACCTCACTCTCCTACAGTAGGTTTGGTACTCTACTGTAAAGAAGACTTTATAGACTCTAGGATTCTCACTTCAGTCAATGGATTACAGCCCTTTTGTTATCAGTGTTCATTTTAGTGCTCAGTTGTCCCATGCTTGGCCAGTGGAGAAGGCCCTTCATCCTGGCTCCCGCGTCCTGTTGCCATAGCCTGTCATGCTTTCAGGCATAACGTGTTCCAGGCGCAACTAGTCCTTCCCAGCCTTGGAATCCACCATTTCTCCAAGTGGCCCTGGGTCCTTTTAGTGGTGAATGACATTTGGAGACCAAGATCTGGGCACTGGATATCGTTGCTTCTGGGCCTTCTCACCAAACAGAGCTAGGAAATATATGTGTGAAATGTGTGTGTGTGTCCACATCTTTCTGTGTCATCTTTATTTATTAAAAACCAGGAGATATGATACTGGTAGCTCCAATGCAATCTAATGCCAGGATTCATGATTCATCCTAGCATCCCATCTTTCCTGATTTGTAACTCCCTTTCCCAGCACTGTGAAACCTGCTTCCCCTTCCCCACAGTGTATTTATGTGCTTAATCCTAGAATACACAGTTTCAAAAATGCTAACTCATACCTCTGAACAACAAACCTTTTTATATTTTGTTTACCTTTCATCTTTAGCCTGAGGATAATAGTCAGATTACTGTGTTCAAAACTTGCTTTTCTCCCCATTTCAGTGTAGTTGTGTTTGAAATACGGTTAGGTTCAATTTTGTTGTTGTTTGTTTTTGAGGTACCGGGACCAGGGATTGAACACCAGACCTCGTGTGTGGGAAGCCGGTAATCAACCACTGAGCCACATCGGCTCCCCTGAGTTTTTTTTTTTTTTTTTTTTTTTTCGTTTATTTGCTTGTTGTTTGTTTTTTTGTTTTTAGGAGGCTCTGGGGAATGGACCCAGGACCTCCCATGTGGGAAGCAGGCGCTCAGCCGCCTGAGCCACATCCACCCCTGTTAGGTTGATTTTTATTCCATTTTAGGGGTTCCCTCCTGTATGGATCTTTATTTGGGGTTTGAGGGTTCATTTATCTATTTAATTTTTGAGTATGTCAAATATTCACCTAGCTCCAAAAGTCAGAACTGTACAAAGAGGTCCCCCCCCACACCCCCTTTGCACCCACGCTGTGGGGAGAACGGTCACATTTGCTTCTGGTTCCTCCCTTCTGTGTTTCTTTTTAGACAAATGTTATTTCCCCTTCTTTCTTGGAAGGAAAAGTGGTATGCTGTACTCCTTTTTAGTTTGCTTTGCTTTTGCACCTTGCATCCTCCCACAATTACGGGAGTCGCTCCATGGTGGTGTGTAGAGCTCCCTCGTCTTTTTGAATAACTGCATCACATCCCACTGTGCAGATGAACCATGGTTTATTCAGCCAATTACAAATAGTGCTACGGCGACTAACCTCCTGCGGGTGTCTTTTTGTATTGTTAGAGGGGTACCTGCAGGGTCGATCTGAAAGGCACTTGCACCTGTGGCCTTGGTAGACACCACCAAGTACCCCTCCGTGAGGGCGGAGCTGATTGCATTCCCACAGCAGGCGTCTTGCTGGCAGTGTCTTGCTCTCTTTCCCACAGCCTCGCCAAGCGTGGCCTTGGACATTCTCATTTTGGCCACTCTGGTAGATGAGAGATGGTACTGCAGTGGAATTCTCTTTCTCATCTTTCTTTTAAAAGTAAAATTGAACATTTTTTCATGTGCTTCAGGGCCATTGTTAGAGCTTTATTTTTTGTGAATTGTCTGTTCATGTCTTTTGCCCATTTTTCTATCAGATGTTTGGACTTTTTTTTTCCACTCAGTTTTCAAGAATTCTTCACATATTAAGAATATTAGCTCTTTATCCGTGATATTATGTTGTGTGTATTTTCTCCCAATGTTTTCAGTTTTTGACTGTTTTGATGTTATTTTATCTCTGTCCTTGAAGTGTGTGTTTGTGCCACCCTGAGTGGAGATATGTTCTGGTATATGTGGCCTTATTTATTAAAAACAGTGGAGATTATGTGTGCCCCACCGTTACGTAAACACACACATAAGGACAGAGGTACTTGGTAAATACCATGAAACGTCAGGGTATGGGGCATAGCTCCTCGTCTTTTCCAGACATGGCCCATGAGACTGATGAGAGGTGTGGCGCTTCCCCGGAGAGAAGCCCAGCCCAGCCTGGCTGTGGCATCTGGTGAGCCGGTCTGCACTTTCCTTCCTCAGTCCATCCTTGCCCCCATCCACTTCCAGGAAGGACAAGGCTGTTCTCCCCTGATGCTAAGAACAAGGCAGCGTCCATTTCACGTCTGCACCTCCTTTCCCTGTTTGGCGTCAGCTTTTTTGTTTCCTAGCCAAAGATCTGGACAGTGTTTGCCTGGGCTGAAGGCGCAGGAGTCTCTGGGGTGGTCTTTACCTTGTAATCCTTGAAATCTGACTGGGCAGAATGCACTGTGCGTGTGTATGAGAGAGAGAGAGAGGCACATGAAGGCCAAAGCTGCCCCACACAGCTCGTTTCTGTTAGCGCATGTGGCGGGGCAGGCCTCACAGCTTTGTGCTCACTTGGCCTCTCCGAACTTCCATTTTGTGCGGGTTAGAACAGCGGCACCAAGCGATTAAGAGAACAGTGTCTGGAGCCAGACTGTTGGGGCTTAAATGGTGTTTCCATTTCCCAGCCATGTAACGCCTGACTCCCGCTGCGCCTCAGTTCCCACCTCCTAATGAGCTAAGGTGTGAGAAAACCTTAGAATGCCATGTCCCTGCACCCAGCAAGGACTCAGTCATCGTTGGCATGTGAGTTCAAATACTGTAAAGTGCTGAGCACAGTACTCCATAGATTTTCATTCCTATGCATTCAGTGAGTTTACAGATTTTATTTTCAATCTTCTACTTTCCAGGAAGACAGTTCTCCTGTGTGGCTTTGTGTTGAGGTAATGGTATGGATCTGGCTAAAGGGGATTGCTTCAGTTATCAGTGTCACTCTCTTCAGAGCCCAGCTTAGACAGGTCTGCCCGATCTTGCCATACTCTCATTCTTTTAGCCAAGTGATAGGTGCATTCAAAGCTTCTAAATTGTCCCCCAAGAGCTCTCCTTGACTCTTTAGTTTTGTTGGAAAGAGGAGTGCTTCTCCACAGCCCCTTTCGATTTTAACCCAGTCTTTGTTCCTGAAAATGTGGCAGGCCTGCTTAACACGCTTATTAGCAGAGAGTGGGAAAGGCTCGCCAGGGGTCAGTGCCAGCTAGGTTTTTTGAAGTTTTAAAAGACTTTTGGAAGTCCTACTTTTCCCCGACTGAAAAGAAAAACAAAAGGTTTTATACAGTTATTACTTGTTAGAGAAATACAGAAACAGTAAACCCAGTAAAGATCTTTCTGGTAATGAAAGAGCAACGTATCTAAAGCATCAGGCTTCAGACATATGTTACAGCAATACCAAGAAATAGCTACATTTCAGAAATAAGTGAGGAATCATCAAAAAACAGTAAAAGAAAGGAGCAGAAAGGGAGGAATGTGTATATGGCAACATCACACGTAGGACTCAATTATCCTTCAAATGACGGGTAAGTTGGTTGAAGTTATTCAAGCCAGAAACTGGGCCGGTTTGCCGAGTGCAGGAAGGTAGCAAGTACTTCACTTATTAGGATCTGCTGCTCTTGTTTCCTTAGCCCCTTACCAGCAGAACGAGGCTAGCTGTGGCTTGATTTTTTTGGTAAGCAGTGGGAAAGATTATGCTGTCTAGAAAAAGTGGGGGAAATGGCGAGTTTTCTAAGAAACTCTTCTCTTGAAGACACTACTTTGCACATGTCTGGTCTGCCCCTGGTGGCCTTATCTCCTAATGTACGTCCTCCAGCCTCGCTACCTCTCATTGAAGGGAATATGTTACTACCAGGGTTCTCTCCAGTGTTCTCGGCCTTGTTTCTGCCTGCCAGCAGCTGAAAGTGGGATTCTCTTTCTTTTTCTCTTTCAGGTCTCCATCCTAGGGTGCCCTGACCCATTGGTGCACGAGATTGCCTATCAATACGGAAAAAATGTGGGAATAGCCTTTCAGGTTGGCATGCTTCTTATTTATAAGAACAGTGGCCTGTTGGTGCAGCCAGCATTTTCCCTTGGAGGAAAATCATCAGAGCAGTGGGAAGGCAGCAGTGTTGATGGGATGCTGGCACCTCTTATACCCCCTTTTTCCTTTTGCTAGCTAATAGATGATGTATTGGACTTCACTTCGTGTTCTGACCAGATGGGCAAACCAACGTCGGCTGACCTGAAGCTGGGCCTGGCCACTGGCCCTGTGTTATTTGCCTGTCAGCAGGTAGGCTTTCCCAGCCCCCACGGACACACTGGTCTGTAGCCACACAGGGCTCAGGTCTTCCCAGCACAGCACCATGGGAAGGAGAAAGCATGTAGGTAAGAGGCCGCAGAGCTGGGTTGGATCCTGGTTCCATGATGAGATGTGGGGGCCAGTAATTCCACTTCTCGGAGCCTGCTTCCTCATCTGTAAAGTAGGAAGATTCCCACCTTCTTCCAGGGTCGCCTTGAGGGTTCACTGATACTGTAAATTATGAAGTGCTGTATACATTTAGGATAGCACTGTGATTATTTCCTGGCAGGGTGGGTGGTTTCCACATCTTGGTCACAGGAAATAGACTTTGGGTGTGCCTCGGAGCCCCTTAGAAAGACACAGCAAGTGTCAAAGGGCCTCCAGGCATAAGAGATTCTCAGACAGTTTAACAGAACTATTTGCTGCTCTGAGAGAGGCCTCAGGGAGCCCCGGCTGTGGCCTCAGAACTTCCAGAAGTCAGAGGGATGCACCACTAGGACCACATAGCTCCTTTCTCCAGATTCAGGGGCTGGCACATAGGCAAGGAAGTAAAGTTGCCTCCATATTCTCCTTCACATGGTGGAAGGTTTGGGAAGCTTCAAAGATGCTGCAGTAACTTATAAAGCAGACATAGCACAGCTAGTTCTGGACTCTTCCCCATCATTTTTTGCTGTGCCAAATGTTATTTGAAATAAGTGGGACACTGACTGGCACGTGGACATCTTTTTAATAGATTTTCATCTTTATGGTATTTAACTTGTTATTTAGCAAAGCTGTAAGATGTTCACTGCCATACCGTGAAACTAGAAACCAGCTCTATTACCAGGTTCCATCCTCTCAAAAGTTTTGTGACAGGGTTGAGAAGCAAGAGGTGTGCTATACATGGACCCTCTCTCCCAGTGAGACTAACCTACCATCCCAAAACTCAGTGGGGAAGACTATTAATTTGCATGCCGAGTTCTAACAAACGCATTTATAAAATCTTAGAAAATTCCCTTTTGTACACTGCTGAATTTTTCTGGTATTACCATTAACCAAATAAAAGGCACCTGAATATTAAGGCATGCCTGAGAGTAGAAAAGTTAGTCACTGGCCACCAGCCTTGCACCGACCCGCGTTAGTCCCTCAGACCTGGCTGGTAACTGTGAGCATGCCCAAATGCTGCCACTTTGGGAAGGCACGCAGCCGGGCCTGTGGTCACCAGGATGGCGAGGGGGCAGCCAGGCCTGTGGTCACCAGGATGGCGAGGGAGCAGGCCTTCCCTACACACACACACACTGTCTACTAAACAGGTTTGAGGTGTGCTTTTAGAAGTCTTAGCAAGCTTAAATACTTGTCACGAGCCACGTGGTACTGAGCGAACAGCTGAGTCCAAGTTAAACCTTAAGGTGATCGGGTGAGAACAGGGTGGCCTCTTCTGCTTGCTGTTTCCCTTTGAGCATATTTCAAAAGGACCTGAGTGCCTTTCCCCTTCACAAAGGGGTGATCACAGCTAATTCTGCCTTCAGATTCAGTGGGACAAAGTGGGGTGGGGGGACCTGGGGGACGGACCCTCCTACATACCCATTTGTCAGTGATCTACAAGAGATTGAAAAATGCTGACTGAAAAAAGAGCAAAGAGGAAGGAAAAAAGCTCATTGAGCCCTGAAGCGCTGTTATCT
>PVKH010006266.1:0-21237 GCA_004027955.1 Chaetophractus vellerosus
GGCAGCCATCTTCCTCCAACACGTGGACTCTGGTATGGGAAGAAATTTATGCTTTGTGGCCTGGTAACTGTAAGCTTCTACCCCAAATAAATACCCTTTATAAAGACCGACCAATCTTTGGTATATTTCAAAAGGCACGCCTGTGGCTGACCAAAACAATAGTACAGATTTAAGTGTGTCCTTTGTGAGCTAGAGCAGATATCAGTATTGCAGCATTGTGGGAATGTGGAGATGCATGGAAAAAATATAACTGAAGTGACTTATGGACCATGTTTAACAGTAGTAATGTAATATTCTTGCATCTATGCCAAAGATGTGGTGTGTTAATAATGAGGGAGTATGGAAAATGTGTGCCAAATGTACTCTGTGGAAATGGTAATAATCAGATGATATTATCTCACAATCTGTGACAAATATTCCAACAGGGTGTGGTGTGTTGATCGAGGGGTGTTGTTTGGGAATTCTGCACATGTGCATCATTGTTTTGTAACTTCATAATTTCTGTCATAAAAATTTATTTAAAAAATAATAATAGGGTGGTTTCAGGAAAAAAAACACAAATGTAAGATAAGGACTATAATTAGTAGCAAGATTTTTGATGATATTCTTTCATAATTTGTAACAAATGTCTCACAACAATGCAAGGCGTTGGTGGAGGGTTGATGTAGGGGACCCCTGTATGATGTTATGAATGTTTGCTTTGTAAGTTCACAACTTTTACTATACACTTATTGTTTATGTATGTTCATGCATAAATGATATAAATAATAATAATAGGATGGGTGAGGGAAAATACTTTGATTATTAGTAATATTTTTAGGATGCTCTTATATCATTAGTTAAAAATGTTTTACAAAAATGCAAGGTATTGGTAGTAGGGTGAGGTATGAGAGCCCTGTATGATATTATGTATGTTTGTTTTGTAAGTTCACAACTATTACTATATATTTATTGTTTATATATGTTCATGTATGAGTTATATACTCCAATAAGTTTTTTAAAAATTAAAAAAGAGAATAGAAAAATACATTGTGGTAATGTTTATATAATGGAATTCTACACCACAATGAAAAATATAAAACTGGTAACAACATCATAGGTGAATCTCACAGACAATGTTGAGAGAAAGAAATCAGATTTAAATGACCACAGACTATGTGGGAGAAATAATCTATGGTAATAGATATCAGAATAGTTTTAATCTCTGGAGGTCATGATCAGAATAGTTATCTTTGGTAGTGGGTACTTACTGGGATGGGGCATGAGATAGCTTTCCAGGAAGCTGGAAAATTTCATACTTTGATTTGAGTGATGGTTATTTATGTATATATTTATGCAGAAATTCATTACAATGTACTTTAGAGATCTTTGTTCTTTACACTATATATCTTGTCTAAATAAAAATTTTAAACTACATTTACCATATATCCTCTTTTAGCCCCTACTCTTCCTAATGGACAGCAATATTTTAGGTCTGCAGAAATTGCTCAAATTCAAAGTCAGCATACAGAATAAATACCCTAATGTTTTAGGTATATCCTTTACCCAATGCAGATCACTCTATCAGTCTAATAAATGGTCTCAGTTTCTTTTGTAGAGGTTAGGAGGATGAGGTAGAGTATACATTTTTATATGCTTTTTTCCTCCTGAGATGCTCCCTCATCTGTTTATTCATTGTTTTTGCTCATTGTCTGCTCTGTTTTTTTCTTTAGGTGGCACCAGGAACCAAACCCTGGGCCTCCTTTGTGGGAGGTGGGTGCTCAACTACTTTAGCCACATCCACTCCATGCTCATTTGTTTTTCTTTCTCTCTTTTTTTTGGCTTATTGTCTGCTCATTGTTTTACTTTTTGCTTTTTTGCTCATTGTCTGCTCATTGTTTTGCTCGTTGTTTGTTTGTCTTCTTTATGAGGCACTGGGAAACAAACATGGGACCTCCCACATGGGAGGTGGGCACTCAACTGCTTGAGCCACTTCCATTCCCAGAGTATACATTTTTGACAGCATATCAGGGTCGCCTCAATGGGATCAGGTTTTTCCTTCATTTAAAGGGCTCTATGACAATGACCTGGCTCAAACCTTGACTTTGGTTGAGAGGACCTAGTTCTCTACTTTGGTGGCTCAAGTCAGATATAGATAGCATATTTAGGGGTTTTACTCATATTTTAGTTGGCTTTCCAGCATTTTTTCTCGTAAAGACACCAAGATCAATTAACCACCATCTGAGTTCTCTGGATCAAACCATTCTGTTTATTACTATGGCAGTATAACCCATAAAAGGTAACTACCCACCCTTTTTCTCTAGGAGTTATGTGTCACCATTTAGTCTCTCTCTGGGACTTTACTATTCTCATTGAATTTAAGGAGCCCATTGTAATGGCAAAAATATCATGGTGCCATCCCTTGCTTTCAGAGTATAGCAACTCAGAACATGTGAAGGCTGTGTTTGCTCTCTCACACCAACACATTACTCAAAGTCTCGGTGAAGGGACTGTTTTGGCAAACAGGCCACACATAAAACTCCATCTCTGTATTACTTTTTTTCTAACTCTCTGAACATTTTCCTCACTCATTCTAGAAAGTTCTGGAATTTCTACTTCATTTAATGCAGGGCACTACTGAGTCCAAGCTTAGTCAACCAAACAAGCAAACTGCTAGAATCATTCCCAGCATCCTGAGCAAACATACTGAACAGTCTCTGGTCAGGACCACCTTACTGATAATTCAATCCAGCCTTTATTCCGTCTGCCCTGGCCGAGCACCATTGCTATCCAATCCCATGCATATTCTTCAGACATTGCCTTATATAAATTGACAAACTCCTGTGGTTCTCTGTTCTGTGGTACATCTTCTGAGTCAGACCTGTCCTTCATTCCACTAAGATACACCAAGTCTTAAAGCAACCAGAGTGGGTGGGTGTATGCTCAAAGGAGAGTCAGGATTCCCACAGGTGAGGTTATATTCTTAGATTCAAGAACACTAAACTCCTCTAAAAAGGAAGGAAGAGCTGCTTCAGCTTGCAGGGGTGAGTGTGTGGGTATATCAGTTTGGATCTTCCAAGAAGCAGATACCACAACAGAATTTGAGGGACAAGAGATTTGTCAGAGAAAATGCCTGTGAAGGATAAAGGGGGCTACAGTGCATGTCTGAGACCTAGATGAACCTTGCTTAAAGTGTGGCTCTGAGAAAGCGTAAATGACTAAATTATGATATATTCATAAATAGAGTGTTATAGATTTGCTTAAATGAATTAACAGAATATAGAAGTGTCAGAATTATTAAAATGTCCAAAATAAAATGCTGAAGAATACAACGAAACCTTAAACTAATACCATTTATGTAAATTTGTAGAAAATTAAATTCAGTAGCTTATTTTCTTCATGTATATAGTAAAATTATAAAGAGGTGGATAGTAAACACACACACTAATTTCAGGGGCGTAGAAGGGATTTGCAATATTTGTAAAGTTCTCTTTCTTAAGGAGTCTGAAGCAAATATAACAAAGTATTAGGATGTGCTAAGTCAGCAAGTACACAGAAATTTCTCATATTACACTTTGTTTTTTCTGAATACTTGACCTAATATAATAAAATTTTTGAAGGAAAAAGCATTAATATATGTAACAGATAATAATAATAATGACAGGTATAAACCAGATGAATTAGAAGGATGTTCACCGGATCATCATTTTTGTGGCAATAAACTGGAAACAACATAAATGTTAAGTGAGAAAAGCAAGATTTTCAAAGTACATATAATTTGATCTCATTTTTAATAAGACTAAAGTAAACAATTTTATTTGTCATGTAGAGCAATGATTTTGTGTGCATAGTGAAACTTGGGGATTGATAACACCAAGCCAGTAAAATGCTTTATGTGAGTGAGAGCATGGAAAGAAGAAGATAATGGGAAAACTAAGCAAAAAATTTTAGAGGTAGAAATAGAGACCTAAAATTAAAATTATATATATAATATGAGCTATTGATGTAAAATTACATGTGTATATACCTATAGAAAGATATAATGTTCCAAAATGTTATTAATTTATATATATGAATCATGGTAATTCAGGGAAATTTTAGCATCTTCTGTGGACTTATCTGAAACATTTGTTTTGCCATGAAAATGTATGATTTATATAATCATTTAAATTAAAAAGCCATTTTTATTTGGAAAAAGAAGTAAAATGTAAAACATCTTATTGGTTTCATAGATAGAATAGGTGCATATTTATAAAAAGTCAATCAAAACTAATAATTCACAAAGAATGGTTTCAGAAATCAGGCCACTAAGATAAAATCACTGCCAAAATGTGAACATAATTCTGGGTATTTCATGCTGCCTAGAGCACACTTTAAAGGCTTTTTAATGATCAACATTAAATATTGATCTCTACCTTCACATTTAATGAGTTAGAAGATGAAGTGGTATAATGCATCACAGATGTTGGGGTAAGGCATCTGCATTTTATTCTAGGTGTATGGGAATTCTTGTAAGCTTTCAACCAGGTAAATGAATATATTGTGTGTGTTGTGTGTGTGTGTGTGTATGGGTGTGTTGAGAATACTTTTGGACACCATGGGCAAAATGGTTTGAAAGGGGGACAAGTTAGAGCAGAGAAACCAGATAGGAAGCCCTTGGCTAATCCAGGAGTAGGATGAAGTCTCAGTCTGTTAGTAAGAGTGGAAGTGGAGCCTGGAATACTTCAAATGTTCAAGATGAGGGCAATGTAGTCATTAAGGATGAATCCTAGATATCTGTCCAGTAATTGGTAGATACTGATACCACTTAGGACAATGAAGAAAACTGAGGTGAAAGCTGATAAGGTGCCATTTGAATCAAGAGTTCTATCATGCTATGTCCATATTTAGGGTCACAGTTTTGTTAGACATTCAAATATTAGTGAAAATAACAGTTGGAATTACCAGTTTTATGGTCAATGGAGAAGGGAAATATAAATTTGAAAACCATCAATATGTAGATGGCATTGAAAGACTTGGAATTATACTATATGATCCAGGGTAACCGCATGAACAGAGAATAGAGCCCCTTGGCCAAGCCTAAGAATCTCAGGACTCAGTATCCTCTAAAACTCCACATACACCCATTTATTCTGGTTTGCAGCCAACAGGGGAAGAACTGTCAATGATTTCACTTCAATGGCTTCCCTAAGTAAAGGGCTAAAGCAAGCAAGAAAATTTGGGTAAGTAAAAGAGCAATGGAAAAACACTTCTTGATTCAGCCAAAGGAGTTCATAAGCAAAAGAACCTACTTCAAAATATGGATATACCCATTCCTGGATAACCAATGAGAAATTTTTCAAAAATTAAAGAATCCAGATGATTTCTTTATAATTTCCTAAGAACAGCAAGCCCATGAAGTGTAATCCTGGAATAAGGAGCAAGGACTAAGAAAGTCACTGTGCAGGAATATAATTTATATATACATATATTAGATAATTTATATACATTTGGGTTTTTCATATTAAAATTAAAGGTTTTAAATAAAGCAGAACTATAAAAAGCTTGACTAAAAAGAAAAGAAAATACTTAAGTGAAACTTAGACCTGCAGTCAAAGTTAAGGATTTAAAGTGTGCAGATACACAGAATTTTGAAAGGCAAAAACATGCCATTAAATGACTTCTTGTTTCTTATTATCATCATTATTAATGATAAAATTTGTGGAAGATATATATACATATATATACATATACCTACATGTAGTTTATATATACATATATTAATGTAATCATAAGAAGTGTTTGAAAGGAGAAAATGTTTCTAGATATTTTGTCAGATAACAGTGTGAGCTCTCTGCAAATTGATAAAAATGAATAATTTTGCATCATATGGCCACCTTCAATTGAAAAATTGATTGCTAATACATATTCCGATGCTTACTCTGTGCCACACTGTCACAATATTTTGCCTATATTAAACTCATTTAATCCTCATTTTAATTCTATAAAGTAGGTTCTATTACAATCTGCCTATTATAGATAATAATAATCTGAGACACCCAGATGATAAATCACTTGCTCAAGTTCACACAGCTGGTAAGTGGATTTGAGAGGATTTCAGCACAGGAAGTCTGGTTCCAGAGTCTATTCATCTAGTAATCATACTATACTATCTCTCAAATGTAGAACACAATGACTATTATCATACAAAAGCAGAAAATTATAATTTTTTATCGCTCAATGATGAGAAGAATTCACCCACATTAAAACGTATCATGATGCAGCAAAGGCAGTGCTGAAAGGGAACTTGATAGCCTGCAATGTTTACATTTTTAAAAAAGAAGAAGAAGCCTAAATTGAAGACAAACTGCACACCAGGAGGATCTAGAAAAATAACAGCAAACTAATACCAGACCAAGCTGAAGGAAAGAAATAAAGAAGATTAGAGCAGAAATAAATGAAATTGAGAACAAAAAAAAAAAAATAGAGAGAATAAAAAAAACAAAAGTTGGTTCTTTGAGAAGATCAAAAACATCAACAAACCCTTAGGTAAACTGACAAAGAAAAAAAGAGAGAGCATGCAAATAAATAAAATCAGAAATGAAAGGGGGAACATTCCCACTGACACTGCAGAAATAAGAGAGATCATAAAAGGATATTATGAATAACTGTATGCCAAAAACTAGATGACATAGATGAAATGAATAAATTCCTAGAAACACATGAACAACCTACACTGACCCTAGAGGATCTCAATAAACCAATCACAACTAAAGATATTGAAACAGTCACCTAATAGAGTGGCAAGTATCCTCTGAGTACATGGGCAGTACTTAGTGAAGGAGGACAGACCATTACGCCAGGCCCTTGATATGGATGGTTGTACTAATGAACCTTATTCTTGTGAAATTGAAAGTTGGCCATGTATTGTATATTGCTTAAGACTTGCCTCCTGAAAGCCTCATTATTGCTCAAATGTGGCTTCTCTCTAAGCAAAACTCAGCATATAAATGCACTACCTTCTCCCCGGCAAGGGACATGACTCCAGGGGATGAACCTCCCTGGCACCAAAGGATTATTACCAAGCATCAACTAGCAATGCATCTGGGAAAAGACCTTGACCACAAGGGGGAAATATTAAATACAAATTAGTTTTTATGGTTAAATGATTTCAAAATGAGTTGGGAGGTTGTTCCAGAGGTTATGCTTATGCACATCTCTCCAGGATCTCATTGACTGCCACAGGAAACAATGCCATAAACAGTGGGTACCCTGAAGGCTCTAAAGATATCTAGATATTATAGGCAGGGCAGACAATCTCAGGAATTTGGCACTCTGGTAGTGGGCCTTACATTGGAATATATGCTCCCCAATCTTACAGAGTTAGACTCATTTATAATTTCTCTACATATGGCTCTTCTTCCCCTTTTATTTGAACCTATAAATAGCACTATACTCATTAAATATATGTCCCAGAGACATAAATCTTCAGGCTGTTCATATGCTGTTTGAGCCCTGAATCTCAGCAGAGTTGCAACACCTACTCTCCAGTTCATCAGACTTGCCCATGACAACTAACAAAAGGATGATGATGGACAATGCCCATCCCAAGAAACAGTGAGTATCCACAAGTTCAAGCAAGGTGGTTTCATCCATCTGCCCTACAGGATCTCAATCAGAAACAGAGTGGGCATCATCATCCCAAAATCTTCAATATTGAGGAATAAGAATAAAGCAGGAATGCAATTATAGAATAAGTAGACATATTATTCTAACAATGAAAGGATGTGTATCATTGATATAAAGGCAGTGGACACCAGAGGTTCTGAAGGGGAGGGAAAGGGTAGCTTGGGGAATTTTGAGGGATATTGGAATTGTCCTGCATGGCATTGTAATAACGGATACAGGCCATTATACATTTTGTCAAACCTATAAAATTGTGTGGTGCAAAGTGTAAACTACAGTATAATGTAAACTATAGTCCATGGTTAGTAATAATGCTTCAATATGTGTTCATAAGTTATAACAAATGTACCACACTAATGAAAGATGTTGTTAATGGGGGAAAGTGGGGGAGGGGGAAGAGGCAGGGTATATAAGAATCCTTTATATTTTGATATAATATTTATGTAATCTAAAGCTTCTTTAAAAATAAAAAAATTAACGCTTCCCAAATCTTCCCTATGCTTGCAATGTAACTTTTCTGTAATCTAAAACTTCTCTAAAAATAAAGTTCATTTAAAAGAAAACCTCCCCCTTTTTTCATAGCAAAGAAGCTCATTCAGGAAGCCAAATTTGAAGTGTGAAGTTTATTTGGTGAGTTTGTGTGAAAGTTTAATATGAGCTTGTATGTTTCACTCAGGCTCCATGAAGAAATGAAGGTGGGAAGACATCACTCTAGGATTCTACATACGTTAAGCATCAGCTCCCATTCTCAGCCTACATTCAATTCCTGAACTATTACAATAGTTCAGAGACTACATTTTCCTCTCCTACCTCAGTTCTGGACAGACATCAGCAGAGGTCTTTCTTCCTAGCTCCTCTTGGATATACTTTTTCAGCAAACTCAGCTTGTACTGTGCATGTCACTTGAAGATACCGTCCAAATTGGTGATATATTCCCAGCAACACCCATTACACAGTATTCCTCCTGAAAAAAAATTTCAACTGATATAATATCCTCTTTACCATTGCTGCAAAAATATTATGATATAACTGTTAACTATCATCCATAAGTTACATTAGTTGTAATTTTCCCATGTATCACCATATACTTAATGCTTTATAAAGGAATAACATTCTTATACTATAAACCACAATCTTCATCTACCACCAAAATCACTATGTTATAGAATCTCTACATTATTCTCTATCTTCATTTCAATTAAATTTTACATCTGCAGACTACACCTTTCAGCCACAATCATATTTCTAAACCAGCAGTGTTAGTTATACTCACTATAATGTATTACCTTCAACTCTATTCATTTCTGCATTTTAAAAATAAACCTTTTTAAGAAATTCTGCATACATTGAGCATCAGCTCCCATTTTCAACCTTCACTCAATTTCCTATTACCTATACACTAAAGTTTACATCCATGACACAAAAATAAAGGGGTATAAGGGGATATGGGATTTTTCCTTTTGGAGTAATGAAAATGTTCTAAAATTGACTAAGGTGCTGACAGCTTAATTCTGTGATGAATATGAGTGACATAGAGTGTACACATTGAGTGGATTGTACAAATAATGGGACTGTATAACACAATGTATCCTGTGGTGGAAGATGGACTGTGGTTAACAGAACAAGTATCAGAACATTCTTTCATGAACTCTAAAATGTGTATAATACTAATACAGGATGTCATTAACCAGGTGGGTTGGGGGTAAAATACACCAAATGTAAGATATAGGCTAAAGTTAGTAGTGATGTTTTGACAATGGTCTTTCATTGTTTGTGACAAATATTTCACAGCAATACTAGGTGTTGGTGGTGGGGTATGGGAGCTGAGTATTATGATATGCATGTTTGTTTTGTAAGTTCACAACTTACACTATATACTTGTTTATGGATGTTCATGTATGAATGAAAAATTTCAATTTAAAAGTTTAAAATAAAACATATTAAGAAGTACAAAGGAAAAACAGAGATAATTAATAAACTGCTTTGCTTAGCTTGTTAAAAAAATCTTTCAAAAATGAAAAGCCCAGGACCAGATGCATTATAAGTACATTCTAACAATTATTCAGAGATTGTCTAATACCAATCTTCCTCCAGCTCTTCAAAAAATCTGAACAGGAAGAACACAACTAAACTCATTATATGAAGCCAACATCATTCTAATACCAAAGCCAGATAAAGATACCACAAAAAAAGAAAATTACAGAGCAATTTCACTAATGTATATTATGACAGTTTGGCATTGTTTATGAATTCCAAAATTAGATTTTGGATTATGTTTGTAAACTGGTCTGTACCAGGGCATGAATAAATTATGATTAAGGCTTTGATTGGGCCACATCAGTAGGATCTTGAGTTCCCACCCCCTTGATGGTGGGGAGACTCACACAGAAAACTACATGGCAGAGAAGAGAGTTGGAGTTTTGAGCTGGAGTGTGGGAAGTAAGCACACAGAAGAGCAAAGGAGCTGAGCCTGGAAAGAATCAAGCCCCAGGGAGAAAGATAGTCTACAGCTGACCTTGTGGAGAAAGCAGGGCAGCTGAGTCCAGATAGAAACAAGCTCCAGGAAGACAGGAACCCAGGAAGCCTGAACTATTCATAGATGTCAGCAGCCATCTTGCTCCAACACATGGCAACAGACTTTGGTGAAGGAAGTAACTTGTGCTTTATGGCCTGGTAACTGTAAGCTTCTACCCCGAATAAATTCCCTTTTCAAAAGCCAACAGATTTCTGGTATTTTGCATCACCATCCCTTTGGCTGACTAATGCAAATATAGATGCAAAAATCCCCAACAAAATATTTGCAAACTGAATCCAATAACATATTAAAAGAATTTTACACCACAATCAATTGGGTTTTATCCCAGGTATGTAAGACTGGTTTAACAGAAGAAAATCAATTAGTGCAATAAACAACATTAATAAATTGAAGAAGAAAAGTCACGTGATCATCTCAATTGATGAAGAAAAGGAATTTAAGAAAATACGGCATCCTTTCTTGAAACACTCCACAGGTAGGAAAAAAAGGAAGCTATATCAACATGGTAAAGTACATATATGAAAAACCCACACCTAACATTGTACTCAATGGTGAAAGACTGAAAGCTTTCCCCCTGAGTTTGGGAATAAGACAAGGATGCCCACTGTCATCACTGTTATTCAATATAGTACTAGAAGTTCTAGCTATAGCCATTAGACAAGAAAAAGAAATAAAATGCACCCAAATAGGAAAGGAAGAGGTAAAACTTTCGCTATTCACCAATATGATCCTACACCTAGAAAATCCTGAAAAATCCACAAAAAAGCTGCTGGAACTAATAGATGAGTTCAGCAAAGTGGCAGGATACAAGATTAATATGAAAAGATCAATAGCATTTCTATATATTACTGATGAGCAAACTAAGGTGGAAGTCAGAAAAAAAATCCATAACATGACTAAAAGAATCAAATATTTAAGATTTCAGTAGAGTGTCAGGATACAAGATCAATACACAAAAATCAGTGGTGTTTCAATACACTCATAATGCACGATCTGAGGAGAAGTCAGGGTTTTAATAATCAGGTGGTTTGGGGGGAAAATACACAAAATGTAAGATATTGACTATAATTAGTAGTAATATTTTGATGATGTTCTTTCATAGTTTGTAATAAATATTTTACAACAATGCAAAGGGGGAGTGGATTTGGCTCAGGAAGTTGGGCATCTGCCTCCAACATGGAAGGTCCTGGGTTTGGTTCTCGGTGCCTCCTAAAGAAGAAACAGACAAGGAACAGTCAATGAGCAAAAAAACAACAAGCAGACAATAAGCAAGATAATCAGCAGAGAGCAAGTAAAAACAAAATGAGCAGGGAGCAGATGTGGTTCAAGAAGTTGGGTGTGCACCTCACACATGGGAGGTCCTGGGTTTGGTTCCTGGTGCCTCCTAAAGGTTAAACAAACAGACAATGAGCAAACAGATGAAGGAGCCATTTTGAGGGGAATGCAAAGTGTTGGTGGTGTGGTGATATATGGGACCCCTGTATGCAAATATCCGTTTTTGTTTTATAAGCTCACAACTTTTACTATACACTTATTGTATATGTATATTGTATATGTATGTTCATGTATGATAAATAAACTTCAATATAAAATGTTTAATAAAAAAAAGTGTCATGAGACAGTCAATGTGTGGAGCTAGAACGGACTCGAGATATTTTGGATCTGTTTCTAAATCCCATAATGTGCATGAAAAATTATCTGAAGAGTTCCTATTTCAGTTTTTAATAGACAGAAGGATTTTTATCCCTTTCTGAATTAGTCTTTGAAGGCTGTAGAAATAATGAAAATGGTCAAGGAATTAACAGCTTGGAATTCTCAATTTTAAAGGAATTTTCAGTTTTGTTTCCATATATTTTTTTCCATATAATTTTAACTGAAGTCCTGTTTTATTCAGAAGTTAGGCATGAATGCAAACGTCAACATGTCTGTCAAAATAAATAAGCAATAATTATTTATTCAATCCCCTGCTAGGATATTACAGAACTCTAATGGCATATGACGGCCTGCAATACAATTCAGAGAGGTTGTTTGTTTGTTTGCTGCTTTCTTACCTAACTTGGTCAAGAAATCATGATTCTCGAAAAGCAAATTCTGAAGAAATCACCAAATGTCTATCTCAAAATGACTATGCCAACTGGTATATTCAGTTAGTTTAGTGAATGTGTCCACTTTTAAATCATAGTCACAGTTTGAGGTAAATTGTTTGTAATAGTAAAGAACAATATTTGAAATGACATAACAAAAAACACGTTTTTGCACCACATCTAAACACACACATTTGATATTTAGCTATTTTTTTCAATTGTATATTTCCTCTTAGACACATTTTAATGGAAACTTTCCAAATGTTATTTTTCCTTCAGGTGGTAAGAAGCTATCCTTCTATTCTCAGTGATAAGAAACTGTGAAGCTGAATTACTGATAATCTGTTCAATTGTTAAATATTTCAACAGTTCTGATATGCTCATGCATCACTAAAGGAAATACCTTTGTATCAAACTACTGAATAATACTGAGCTTATTAGCCCTTTGAATAGAGACTAATATTTTATATTATTCTTAAACAAAATGAATAAATTGGTATATGTTACTACAGAGTTAAAACCACAGTCTTTTCCATTCACCTGCACATTCCAGCACCCCATTCAGCTAACCTCACAAGGAACCACTTTAGGATTTTAATTTAAAGAAAATACTAACAACTTCAAGTGATTTTTGTAATTATTATTCATAATGTGATAAATTTTCATCTATTAAAGATAATATATTGTAAGGGACTGCTTTAGGTGTTTGGGATAGAGTGGAAGGGAAATAGGCATTGTGTCTTCCATTCTTAAAGCATATAGACTAGTTTGAGGGAATGTTAAACAAACATTTACCAGGTACATGATTACAATTTCTTCTTGTAATAACAGTGATATTGAGATGTGCGATGTTCCAAACATTGTTTTAAGCACCTTTACATATATTATTCATTTAACTTTCACTCCATCCCTAGGGTTTTTTATAGTCCCCATTTTTACATGTGAGAAAACTGAGCCCAGAAATGTTATATAGCTTGCCTGGAATCAAAAGCTAAATTACTGGCACAGATGAAAATTAAGCAAAAACTCTAACCCCTTAACCTCTATCCTATATGGCTCTCTGTAAGAGTTCCTTATATATAAAATATATTATGAATTAGAGAAAAAGTGAGTGTGAGTCCAGAGAACTCCTCTTTAATAGAAATATTTAAAAAGTAGCTTAATGTGAATATTCTCAATGTCCTCATTTTGTGATAATCAGGGTAGGCTAAACATGCACTATATTAGAAACCATGCATGTGTCCCCAGACCTAGTTTTTCTCCCTAGGTCTGGTTTTAAGAATGCTGGTGATAAACAAAGCCCGATTTATTATATGACCATCCTTTATGGGAAAAGGCTGTAACTTTGGGTATCTTTGGTCAACCTTTAGAGATATAGCAGGGTGACAGATGTGACTCAGGTGGTTAGGCATCTGTCTCCCAAATGGAGGGACCGGGTTTGATCCCCAGGACCTCCCATTAAAAATTTAAAAAAGAAAAATATAGAAGGCACGTGGGCCACCAGGCCCCCTCTGTGGGTGAGCTCAGGCCCTGTGCAAGGGTATACCACCAGGTCCTGTAAGCGGGTGAGCCATCGAGTCCTGCCCATGGGTGAGCCATCAGGTCCCACAGGAGAGTGCACTGCTAGGCCCCACAAGCAGGTACACCACCAGGCCCCAAGCACAGGTACACTGCCAGGCCCCCAAACAGGTGAGCCATCAGGCCCTGTCAATGGGTGAGCTGTTAGGCCTTGTGCATGGGTGAGCTGCTGGGCCCTATGTGGGGGTCTGCCGCCAGGCCCCACCAGCAGGTGAGCCACCAGGCCCCGTGGACAGGGTGCACTGCCAGACCCCGTGAGCCATTTTGCAAGATGATGATGTAGCAGAAGAATGACACAAAAGAGAGCCAAGACAAGACACACTGAAAAATCAGGAACTAAGGTTGCGCAAGTGGTAGGATGCCTCTCTCCCACATCGGAGATTCTGTGGATCAAATCCCAGTGAAGACAGGAGGAGAAAGATGAAAGAGAGGGCAGTAAATGTACACAGATAATTGCCCAGTGAATGGACACAGTAACAGCAAATGGGGGGGGGGGGGGTTAAAATTGATAAAAGTAAATAAATAAATAAATCATTAAAAAATGTATAGGGGAGGAAGATACAAACTATAGTTAGTAGTAATACTTTGACGATGCTATTTCATGATTTGTTAGCAGATGTTTCACAAAAGTGCAGGGTGTTTGGGGGGGAGTGTGGAAGCCCTGTATGATATTATGCATGTTTGTTTTTTAAGATCACGATGTTTATTGAACACTTATTGTTTATGTATGTTCATGTATGAATGATTTACTTCAATAAATTGCTTTTTACAAAGCAGCCTAAATAATGAGTAGGAATTATCCAGAAAATAAGGAGAAGGGTTCCAAGAGCTTTAAATGGGGACAAATTTGACATGTCAAAATACTGAGAAGTGGCTAGAAAGTTAAAGTATCTTGGGTAAAGTATTTTGTGAGATGAGAAGGAGCCATATCACGCAGGTCCATGGGGCCATCCTAAAGAATGGGTAGCCATTGACAATTTGTAAGCATCGGGATGATGTGATCTGATTGCATATTGTAACAATATAAAGTGATAAGACTACATGCATGGATAGAAGACTAATGCCAGAATCTAGGAGACAAATGATAGGATTTTGGATAAGGATTTTGATGATAGAAATAATTTACAGTGAGAGGATAGTTAACATATATTTCTGCATTCAAATTGACCGGTTTGGGTGAGAAGTTAGGTATTGGAGAAGAGGGAGTTACAAGTGCCAAGAGCTGTTATACAACAAACTGGCAGATCTAAGGTACTATTCACTAAGATATAGTAAAAGAGGAACACTCTTTTCCTCCTTCTTACATTAGCCAAATAGTTGGATTTTATAGGTGAATTGTCTGACCAAGTAAAAGAAAATGTTCACTGCATCAAACTAAGTAGCTTGATAGAAAAATCACATCATTTTACAACCAGATCTATTCCAAGTTACTTATTCCAAACTCTCAGATTTCCTTGTGAGAAAATTCAGACCCTGAGTTTAAGAATGAACTCCCCAAGGATAAATAGATAAAATTAAAAATTGAATACTAAACACATCACCATAAAAGGATCTGCAATAAACAAAAGATTACTTGACTGCAATTTCTGTTTTATCCATTGATTTTTAAAATTAACATAAATTTTCTGTTTAGTTATATATTTCATTAATTTTTTTAGATAATCTGTGTTGACAAATTCCTTCTCTTCCTCTTCTTCCTCCACCTCCCTCCCCTCGTTTATTTCCTTCTCCATCCTCCTTCCTAATTTCCAACTCCCCTTCTCATTCTACATTTTGGCATTGAAGGATTATGGACCAAAGCAAATATACCTTTCTCCAAGATTTTATCTGCTTGGCTTCGCTGACCATCCCAAGCTTGAGGTAATGCTGTCAGGAGTTGTCACCATCTTCTACCTAATCATGTTTGTGAGTAACACAGCCATCATCCTTCCAACACTCCTGGACCCCCAACTCCACACACCAATGTACTTCTTCCTCAGGAATTTATCTTTCATAGAGCTATGTTTCACCACCAGCATCATCCCCTAGATGCTGGTCAACTTGTGAAGGCCTTGGGGGAGTGGATGTGGCTCAAGCATTTCAGAAGTCTTGGGTTTGGTTCCCGGTGCCTCCTAAAAAAAAAAAACCAAGCAAACAAATGAAAAATCAAGGTGCCTCAGTGTTTGAGCACTGGCTTCCCATATATAAGATCATGATTTGATCCCCTGCCCCAGTACCTCAAAAATAAATAAATAAATAAATAAATAAATAAATAAATAAATAAATAAATAAATAAATAAATATATATATAAATAAAATAATTCTTGTGAACAGAACTTTTGTGGCTACAAACAATATTATAACCATTTACTAACTTCTTTTATGCCTCTAATTATTAGCATGTCTTCAGGGAAAATGGGTCATTAGAAATTTTTATTTTTGCTGGAAATATAATATAATAAAAAAACATGCATGTTTTGCCTTATTCTAAAGCATCATAGAAACTAATTTGTCTATTTTTATTTTGACTACTACTGCTGGGATCATCAGTATCATTTTGATTTGTATATGAAGTAATAATATATAAATAATTACTTGGTGTATTAAATATGTTGTGATACCATCTTGGCATTGATATGTGTTGGTGCAGGGCAATTCAATCTGTGAGACAGTAATTGAAACAATTCATTCTTCCTCTAGTAAACCTGATATGATGAGTAAATGACCTGATGAGTAAAGGGTCAGTGTTATTTAAGCCAGTTATGTCTTCAACATGATATAAGGAAGAGAAAAGGCATGCAAATTAAAAGGATTTAAAGGTAACAGCACAGTTATCCATTTCTCATTTATTCATAAAACATTTATTCCAAGATGGTCTGAATTTCAATGGAAGAAAAATATGGACAGTCTGCAATTAGTAGGCTTTTGACATAGAGCTGGGGAACATGCAATTTATGTGAATTTTGAGAATGTGATATTATTTGTATTTAATAGAATTCATAGAATGGGTAAATCTTTGTATTTCCATTATTCATTATCCAGCCAGATTTTTTGAAAATCTGTGATTTCAGAATAAATTTCATATATTCTGTTATCTGACAACTTTCTTGAAAAGACTCCATTACTTCATAATTGTAATCAGTCTAGATGAATTTAGAAGGATACATTTCTGAAATCTAAAAATAACAATATTTTCCCCTCTATCACTTCATAATTCTTGAAATGGGAAGTGGGAGGAGTCACTGGATAATTATTTACTTTCCCAACCAGAACAACATATTAATGATTCACATAAAATATATTTAATTTGATGTCTGATATTGTTGATGCCCTTATCTTATAATAGCACTTTTAGAATTGCCTTCAGACACAGTTCACCTGCCAACAAAAAAACCCATGGGAGAAGTAAGCCCTGAAGTATAAAATCTAGCCATTCCATCCAGTACTTGTGAACTTGGAAAGGTTGTTGTTCCTCTTGCTACAATTTATAACAAATAAGGTTAGGAGATATATTAGGTTATTTTATAACCTCAGAAATGAAATTACAACAAAAATATAATAGTATTAAACCTTAGGAAAGCATTACATTTTATAACTGTAATTGTTTGCCTTGCTGTGTGTTTGTTTTATTTCTCATTAGATTGAATCTCTTCTGCATTTGGACTGCAAATTAAACTGTATTTCAAATACTGAAACTCATTTAAACTTCTTTGAAATAAATGTATACACTCAGGCCATGGTACTAAGTTATAATAAATGCTTTCAATACATTGAGCTTCTATAAGCTAATCGGTACTGCCTGGGTGATATAAATATCATCAAGAAATTCAGCCAGACCTCAAATTGTGGAATGATATATGGCTTGAAAGGTAAGTGATAATAGTACGTAATAATAATGAAAATTAAATCTAAGTCTCTCTTTTAAGAGAGGTTGCTTTTCTGACTGAGTTCTCACTCCAGGATTCATGAGAATTTACCCCAGAATCTCTACTTATCTAATGTAAACAGTCTGCCAGAAAAAGATAGATATTCTTGAAGGCATAAGAACTGATTAAAGGGAGGGGTCCGGCTGTAGCCCAGTGGATAGGGTGCCGGTTCACCACATGGGAGGCCCCGGATTTGGTTCCCAGGGACCTCTCCAAAGCAGGCAGACCACCTTGAGAGGGCAAAGCCGCTGTGGGCGAGGCAGAGCCGCCGTGGGCTGGGCAAAAAGCTGCCACGGGTAGGGCAAAGCCGCCATGGGCAGGGCAAGCTGCCCACGAACGGAGCAGAGCAGCCCCCTGTGAATGAAGCAGAGCCACCCACAGTGGGGCAGGCCACCTGCGCAGAGGGCTGACTCAGCACATCGCCACAACAGGGGGAGACAAAAGCAGACACAGAAGAACACAAAAAGATAAACACAGCAAGAGCAAGCAGAAGGGAGGGGGGATATGTAACAAAAAAAACTGATTAAAGGGGAAGGAAAGGGTGAAACAAACATTAACTAGGACGTGAAGGTCAGAACTTGAATCCAAAATGTACCTTACATTGAGAATAAAACACATCTCTAAGCCTTTACTTTCTTAAATTTGAAATGAAGATTAAGATTGTCTTTTACAACAAAAACTTGGTTTGAGATTCACAAGTAGTTTATCATTTAATGGGAGTAGAATGTCAACATAAGCATATACTTATTGATCGTTTGTAAGTGTATACAATATGATATTATGTCACGGCTATGCAGAACTGTGTGTGAAATGGCTGTAGAAACAGCTTCCTGAACACTCGCTGATCACATGCTGATGACCTCCTTCTCTCCTGTCTCCTCATCCGCTGATTTACTCTTTAGCTTTCAACA
This sequence comes from Chaetophractus vellerosus, assembly GCA_004027955.1. Taxonomy (NCBI): domain Eukaryota; kingdom Metazoa; phylum Chordata; class Mammalia; order Cingulata; family Chlamyphoridae; genus Chaetophractus; species Chaetophractus vellerosus. The sequence goes on from PVKH010006266.1 coordinate 18,659, forward strand.
AAATGATTTTCAAATGATTTACTACCATTATCTCATCTCTCACATGAGCTAAAACCATCCAGAATGGACAGGAAAGGATACCTCTTGTATGGAAAGATACAAGAACTTGCCAAATGGGCATGCTTGGTGCCATGTGCAGGTTGGAAGCCAGAGGTCGAAAAGCAAGACTACAATGAATCTGACTGACAAAATTAAATTAATTTTTCACCTCCTGCTCCCTGAGTTATAAATAAAGACAGAAGGAGAAGGCATATAAGCAACATCACCAGCTTTTTATCGCCTTTACAGATATACTTAGAGGATGTCACCAAATTATCCAAACCGAAATACTAAATGACTTAGCACTTATTGTATAAGTGCAAAGCCTCTTCTGAAAAGTGAGCGATCTTCTGATTTAAAGGAAGTGGAAACAGGTTCATGAAGTAGATGGAAGTTAGGTTGAGCTTTAAGTATTCTCTAAAATCTGAATTTGGCATAAACGATTCAGAATTTTTTAAAAATAGCAGAGCACTGGAGCTTAAAAACCAGAATATCAGTAAATTGCCTCAGGGAACAAAAGTAGGTTGATAAATACAGTCCAGACTAAACAACCATTAAATAAATATTTATAGAGTCCCTACTGTGTGGGAGGCACTCTGAAAAACCACCTGGTGTTTGTATTGTGTACAACCGACATTTGGAAACTACTCTTTGCTTTAGCAAAGAAATATCATAAAGAAAGGGATGTATATAATCCTAAATTCTCTAGTAGTATCATCCATTAGGTAATCCAGTATCTATGAATGAAAACCACCCCCAAAAAGTCCAATTAAATCAACTGACTCTCAATACCACTGAATCTAAATATCCATATGAAACCCATTTTACATCAGTTAACTTTATTGAAATAAAGAGGTACTTGGACTGACATAATTTTTCATGCATATCCACCTGTTTTGTTTTTGCAGAGAAAAACTCTTAAATACACCTGACTAAAAGATACATCTTAGAAACATGTCACGGGACCGGCCATATAGCCCAGTGGATAGGGTGCCGGCATACCACATGGGAGGCCCCAGGTTCGGTTCCCGGGGACCTCTCCTAGTGGGCAGACTGCCTTGAGAAGGGCAAGCCGCCATGGGCAGGCCAGAGCCGCCGTGGGCAGGGCAAAAAGCTGCCACGGACAGGGCAAAGCCGCCACGGGCAGGGCAGGTTGCCAGCGAATGGAGGGCAGCCAGCCACCTGTGAACTGAAGCAGAGCCGGCCGTGAATGGAAGCAGAAGCCGCCCACAAGCAGGGAAAGCCACGCCTGCTCAGTGACCGGCCTTGGCGCATCGCCGCAATGGGGGGGGAGGGGAGATATGTAATAAAATAAAATAAATCTTAAAAAAAAAAAAAAGAAGCATGTCACAATGATCATGCATCAGAAAACTCAGGCATATTAAATTTCCACAAAACTCCTTTATGTGCCAAACATTGCATATGTCAGATACTATGACAGACTGGAAATATATAAAGACAAAAAAATTCCTTCCAAACTGTTTCCAGTTAGCAAGGGTCCTAAATATATGCATAAATCTGAAAATCACTATTTTTCTATTTTATTTCAGATGTATACCATAGTTTGGTTGGGCCTTAAACCTCCTTACTAAATCATCATTGTAAAATCTAAAAATGTCTTATGACAATAATGTATTGAACGTTCAATATAGGGGACTGTGCATGCCTAAGAAAGACTTCTGTCCTGCAGAGTGACATACATGACATTCTCAGTCCTCTAGAATAGGTCCTTCAATTATTCAACCAGTGAAAACTTTGTTATTAAAACAACTGAAAATGAAAGACATACAGATGCATTACTAAACATAGAGAACTGTCAAATTGTAAAATATCAAAGACAAATCCTACCTTAATCTCTCCTGACACCTAACAACAAATATAGACCTTGGTACATGTTGGCAAATTTACAGGAAAATGCTTTCTTCTTACGTGGATAATTAGTGTTCTAAAATGAAGAGGTATAATTTAAAGGGTAGAAATATTTAACGTGATAAAAATATCTGTTCTGCCTAAATTGATCTATGGAGCCAATCCTACATCAATAAAGAAAAGTGACTTTTTTTTAAATACCTGATAAGGTCCATCCAAAATATTATGAATTAGTGAAGGATTACTAATGGGCAAGACACATCTAAAGAGGAATTTAAGGAGCTTCCTGCCCTACCAGATATTGAAACTCATAAAAGGGGCCGGCTCGATAGCCCAGTGGATAGGGCGTCGGCATACCACATGGGAGGCCCTGAGTTCGATTCCCGGGGACCTCTCTTAGCGGGCAGACCGCCTTGAGAATGGCAAGCCGCCATGGGCGGGCCGGGGCCGCCGTGGGCAGGGCAAGAAGCTGCCACGGACATGGCAAGAGCCGCCACGGGCAGGGCAGGTCGCCCGCGAACTGAAGCAAGCGCCGACCATGAACGGACGCAGAGACCACCCACAAGCGGGGAAAGCCGCGCCTGCGCAGTGATCATTCTCGGCGTGTCGCCGCAGCGGGGGGAAGGGGAGATATGTAATAAAATAAATAAATCTTTAAAAAAAAAAAAAAA
>PVKH010006267.1:0-21244 GCA_004027955.1 Chaetophractus vellerosus
AAGAAAAAAAGAAAAGACCAGGAAAGTCTCTCTCGGTCTCCTATCAATTCCTTCTCCTCCCTCTCAAACGCCAGGTCAGCGCCGTCACCCTCGCAGTTCATCCAGCTTATAGTTTCCGATGGGAGTCACTCAGGATTCTCCTCGCCTGCTCACCCCCTCCCGCCCCCGCAGGCCTGTTAACCCGGAGCAGATTTGGGAGGGGAAATGTGGCTAATATCTCTAGCAGCTGTCAGAGGGGGGACCTTCCTTCAAAGGAGCTGGACAGGGATCCTCCACAAGTTCTCTATTAGTCTTGCAGGCCAGCAATTTGATCAGGAGCCGGGACCTCCGCCGCAAGTTACCACGACGTTAGAGGGCCGGGTGTGTGGGTGTGTGGATGAGCCGAAGGGCCCTCGCTTCGCAGCCACTGCCCCGCCGCCCACCGGGCAGGGTTGAGGCGGACGTGCATCCGGGAGCCCGGCATTGGGCCGGGCAGGGGCAGGGGCAGGGGCAGGGGCAGGGGCGCGTGCACCCTCGCTGCTGTGCTTCGGCCGTCCTCCCTGCTCGAGGGCTCTCCCCCACCCTGGTCTGGCCTTCCTTTTGCGCGGGTCTGTTAAGACAGAGTTAGACGAGCTTCAAACTGATGGGGGGGGGGGGGGGACGGGGGAGGGACGGCACGTAATCAACTAAGGGCGTCGTGCGCTGTCATCTTGCTCTCTCCGTCTGGGCCCGGGCCGGGAGGAAGCTGCTGCGCAGGGAAAATGTGGGTCTGATGGGGGAGGTCGGTCAGAATGTGATGAGAATGGAGACCATCCGGGCAGTGTTTGAAGGGAGGTTTTAATATTAATAGTTTCGGTGTAGAGACAGAAGGGAGATTGCGTCTACGGCTCCTCGGGGCAGACTCTGGGTGACAGCGATGATGGATGATCCGGCAGAGCCCAACAGCTCCTCCCCTCCAGCCCCAACAGTGTCAAAGCTACTTTAGTTGAAGCTTTAGAAATAAAATAAATAAACAGCACACACACCACACACACACACACTCCTTCCTCTTCATACACCTCCACCCCCCACCCCTGCTTTCTGACATCGATTTATGGATCATTATGAATCAATTACTGCTCTCAATACTTTCCCATTGGTTTAAATACAACAGTCGAAAGAGGAAAACGTGGGGTGCAGTGGGGATTTTTATCCCTTGACAGGAACAATCGCAAAATCCATTATCTCATAATCAGAGGCACTAGGTTAAGAGGTGAAGAGAAAGAAGGGGTCTTCCAGTAAATAACTGGGGGGAAGCCCAGGGAGCGGGCGGGTCACCCAGCTGCTGCTTTGTTTTGTTTCAGATTAGTTTGGCTTGTTTGTTTGTGGTTTGTTGGGGGGCTTTTGAACGGGGAACCCGCGTGAGAATTAGATGCCTACAGGTTTTGTAACCTAATTATTTAACTCCTTTGGAGAAACCTATTTGGGTGTCTCGGCAAACATCAGATGTTGTTGGTAGTGAGGTCGCACATGGGAAAAGGTGTGGAGGAATGGGTCCGTCTGGAGGGCGGATTTTCACTTTGTTGTGAGCAACTGTGGGGGATTCTCCCTCCCGCAATCACCCCCCTCCACCCCCCGTTGGCTGTTTTTGTCGTTCGAACTGGTTTGGATCTGGGACTGGCCGCCCCCATCTGCCCCTACCCCCATCTCGGCCGCCCGAGGCTTTTCTTCCCTCTCAAGCCCCTTCCGCGGCGGGGCTCGAGGTTCTCTAGGTGTTTCTATGACTACATTGTGTGTGTGGGAGGGTCAGATGTGGGGGTTGCCCGTGAGAGGGCCGTTCCTGGGCGATCATTTATCAATGTCACCCACATAATGATTCTCTCCGCAGCCTCCTATTGATGAGGATAATTACATTAGCTCAGAGTGACTGATCAATGAAAAACCACCACACAAAAACTTCTTTACTCCTCTATAATACCAAAAACCGATACAGAAATAACATAGAAAGCCTCATTTTCTTTCCCTTCTCTATCCACCCCCAAAAAAGGACGGGGGAGTAAAGTAGGAAAATAGAACCAGGTTTGTTTCGTTTAAAGGAGGATGCAATTTTGCCCGTGAATGCATTTTCTCTAAAAAGTGGTGGCTTCATTCCTCCTTTGGTAAAGAATATCAACGGATTTGCTAATGTGAGTTGCTTTTAGACTGGTCTGTGGTTTTCCTTCTTTTTTATGTCTTTCCTCCCCTTTGGGCATTTTTTTTTTTCCTGCTTCAAAAAGGACACAATTCTTTTATAAATAACTGGAAAAGGAAATTACTCTAGGTCCTCTTTCTAAAAGCATTTGCCTAAGTCGGGTTTTCTTTTGTCTTTATCACTTCATAAAGTAGCGCAATTAAAGATGTGATGTTGCATGGGTATAACGGGTGGATCCATAACACCGCGACATAATACGCTATTTTCTCGCCTGAAAATTTGCAGTTAAATTACGATTTAGCTTTTTCTAGACTTAAAAAATCAATATTTTCTCAATTAAAGAGAATTTTAATGCTTTACTTGTGAGTTGTTAAAGGCGCTGTAAATTTTATTGCAATGCTTCTTGGCTTCGGAGTAGATGCAGGAGGAGACTGGTTGATTCTCCTAGTCGTTTTCCTCTCAAAGATCCTAGCCCAGGAACGTCCAGTGGTTTCAGATCAAATCGAGGCAACCAAGGTAAGGAGGATTCCAAGAGGGACGGGGCAAAGGGTGGGGAGCCTGACAACAGAGCCCTCCAGAGCCAGAGGCCATTGTCATATATTTTCATCTCTCTGTGTCCCACCTCCTGAAAGTGACAGAAATGTCCTTTTTTACTCTAATCTTCCTTTAAGGGGAGTACATTCGACTCTCTTCTGCTCTGTCAGAAAAGGAGCTGCATTTGGGGAACATTCCAGACTTTTACTAAGGCCCTCTTTTTTAATCTTTTCCTTAGTTCATCAAATTTAAACTCTAAACTGGCTCTTTCACAAATTCTGCCATATATTATATGTTCTGGCCTTTATGTCAGAAGTCGTTCCCTACCTTCATGAGCAGACACTTTTTACAGACGTTTTCTCCTTCCACACGTCCCACCCAGTAAAAGATCCCACAGAGAATTAACTGTGGTGTGTTAATAGCCCAGATCTACTACTGCTCTCTCTCTCCAGCAAAGTTGAAATCGGGTCAAATGGAGCATGGCATTGAACTCACCTTCTGCTGGAGGCCCGCAGAAGCCCAAAGACTTGAGAATTCCTGGCCCAGGGAATTGGTGGGAAGCAAGGTAGTGAAACTTTGGAGATGTAAGGTAGAGAGGAAGATAAGAAAATGAGGCCAGACTGGAACTCATAAGAGAACGATAAGGCAAGGCAGAAAAATGAACCTTTGGGACCTCTTTGTAATTTAAAAAGAAATAACAATGAAGAAAAATTTCAGTCTTTTAAGGCTTTCTATTAAATTTTGCAACCCCAATGTCTGTTTAGGAACAAGTCCTCAGAGATGTCAGGAAGGGCCTGAATTTCCAAGTGGAACTACTCACAAAGTTTCTTTTTGTACTTCCCTGCTCAGTTAATTTGCTGGGAGTGAGAAGACTAAGGAAAAGGCTATGTGTGTGGTGTACCAAGTGCTTAAGTAAGAGTATGACAGGAAGGGGCACCTAGATATAATGAAGCTGCTGTTTTAAGTTGAATAGAAAAGGGGCGGGGGGAGATAGAGAAAATACTACACAACACCTCAATGCACTTTAAAATAATTCTCACCCACCTACCTCCCTTTGCCTCTTTAATCACACACTATATTTTGAATAGTACACATAGGTGGGGAGAATTTCTAGTTCATCATCTTTTGTCTGTGGACCCTCCGGATTGATCCCCGTTCCCTTAGAGTCCTGACATGTAAGCCTAGACCATGGCCTTTTTTATCAAGTGAGTGGGGCTTTGTTAGTGTATTTGTACTTTTCTGCTTTCAAACCAAGTTTCTCGCTTTGGAGGAGGGAGGGGGTGCAAGAAAGGAGGGGGAGGGGAGCAGAACACAAAGACTTTATCTAGTTCTCACCAAGCAGGTTTCAAAATAGGAACTTAATGGGAAGAAAGACTAAAGAATTAAAAAAAAAAAAAAAAAGAAGGAGGAGGAGAAGGTGAGAATTGTTTATCACAACAGGTTTTCTTGTCTGGAAAAGAGATGATTCTGTGAATGTTTTTCCTTTTCCTGATTCTGCTTCACATTGAAACATTTTCAAATTGTAATCCTTTAGCAGACAAAACCTCAATATAAATATGACAAGGGCCACTGACAAAAAAAACGAACTTAAACTCAGTGCTAAGAGGGGAGGGGGAGTGGGGAGGAGAGAGAGAGAGCGAGCCCTTTCTGATTAATAACTAGCAGGGTAATGTTGAGGGCTTTTTCTGCCCGATTGCCTTTTTGAATTAGAGCCGATTTCTTCACACTTCAATAGTGCCTGTCTCCTTTAAAATGACTGGCAGATTTGTTTCTCTTTTTTCTCTCCCAGAGACTTAATGATGTAAATTTTCTAATTAGTTAAATCATATTGCTTAAAGGCCTAATATTTACCGTGTAAGAAATGTTCATCCTGATTTTGACCTCTCGAAATATTCCGAGAAATAACATTTGGCTTTTAGGTTGAGGGATGAGAGAGGAAGAAGCTCTATTAGGGAAGCAGTTTAGAGGAGAGAAGCCACGGACCCCGGCAACACGTTAAATGAATAGTTGTTTGAGCTGGGCTCACACCCCAAGTCTGCTTCTATTTTTCAATCAGCGAAGATTTAATTGGCAGCCCTCGGGCCCAGCGATCTGATATTTTCTCATTAGTTTCCCATCACTAATCTTGAGTGTTAGATTGGCTTAAAGGTTGTCAACATTTGACCAATTTTATTTAAGGGGGAAAAAAATCACGCATTATGACTCTGAGATGAGATCTGCAAATAAATCCTGCTTCGATCAGCGGAACTAACAGGCGAAAAAATGTTGACTATTCATCGTCGTATTTAATAAGTTGCATGAATGTGTATTTCAAGGCTAGAGAGAGAGGTTATATATGTGCTGCATAGATGCAGGTGAAAATAAAGGGGTTGTTGGAGAAGGGAGTGAACGATAAGTCCGGTGGGGAGGTAAAGTGAGACGTAGAAACATTTCGAACCGAGGGTGAATAACCCAAGTGGAAGAGCTATTGAGGGTTTAGGACCTACAATTTCTCCTCCCCTTCCTTTTGCAGCTGCGTGAAACTGCAAAGCCTGTATTGCAGCTCTGAGCCGCGGCTGTTTCGTCCAGAGCTAACATTAGAGCGCCCCCTGCTGGCCAGCGGAGCAGAACGCTGCAGTTCAGCCCCTTGCCAAGCGAACCGTGTTTTTTTTTGCGCCTGCTTCCCACTCGCTTCCACCTCCCACCTCCCCACTTCACCGATTCCTTCCACCGCCTCCCCCCACTTTTCTAATGCGGTAAAACCCCGCGGCAGGGGACTAGCTTGTCAATAAATGATAAAAATTAATAATAAAATATGAAAGAGCCCCCATCTTCATTTGGTCTCTGGGGACTAAACTATCCAATGCCTAGGAAACCGACGCGTTTTCTTTTTAAAAATCTCTTTATTTTCTTAGTTTTGCTGTAGTTTGTTTGCTTGGTGTGTGTGTGTGTGTTGTGTGTTCTCGCCGTACCGGAGAGTCCGAATGCAAGGAAATGTTTTTAATAAATGCTGTAGAAGTTCTTTAAAATGGATATCTGATGCGGAAAGAGGCCAATAAAAACAATTTTGCATCCTCGCAAAATTAATCTCCAGGAGAACTCTCACCATTTTAGCAAAGTCCCCAGGAATCGCTTTCGGAATTCAGACAATTCCTTGTCACAAATGAATATTTCCTGCACCGCAAAGAAATATCGGCCCCTGCCGATTTTTTCCCCCCAAAAGGCAGAACGCCTTTAAAAGTTGTTACAGTACCCCCGGTACACACACACACACACACACACACACACACACATAATGGTCTTTTCCACGCGTGTACCTGATCTTTTCAGCCCTTGTTTCCCAATTTTGCTTGAAACAGAAAGGGTAGTTGGAGTGCACCAAAAGAAGCCTCCACTGTCTGACACTTGATCTGAATGTGGTGCTTCACAGTCAAATGCAAGGTGTGGGACTGGTACTATCTGAGGGTGTTTGGGATATTTTTCAACTGTTCCGCCGCGTAGCGGAGTTTTCTCGGCTTCCCAATTAATCTTCCCCGGGATTTATGACCTCTATCCAATGCGAAGGCGCACAGGTAACGAGAGAGGCACAGCGATCTCGGGCTAGCAGACGCGCAGACTCCACCGCCAGCCTCTACTCTTGCGAAAGGCGCTGGAAAAGCAGCCCTGACTCGGAAAAAGTGTTCTGACCATAACTAGACCCCACAAAAAGAGTGCAAATCTGCAATGCGGAATCAGTTTAATTCGTGGGGAGTTTTTGTTTTTGCTTTTTAAAGCACCGGATGGCAGGATTTGTGAAAACAAATCTCAGAAATGAAGCGCGGGGAAACAAACCCGGGCAGGGAGGACAGCAAGGGAAAGGTGGGTCTCTTGACTTTCATTTCTCGCCAGGGTATCAGGACTCTCAGGTTTAAAAATCCGTTCTCTTCCCTCGCTTCTCCCCAGAGTCCTCCGTCACTCCTTTTCCAACATTCCTCTTTTGGAACGCTCCGGGGAAGGGGACCCCGGGGCTCCAAGGAACGAGCCCTCCCAAGGCAAGGCAGAGACAGGCGACAGCAGCCCCGGTCTTCACGCCATAAATGATGCCTCAGTCGGGTTGGGTTTGGAGAGTCGCTGGGGCTATTGTGACTGAGGTAAAGTTGAGCATTTATACTTCAAGCTATTGTTATTATTTTGTTGTTGTTGTTGTTGTCTGTTTTGAAGTTTAGTGCATCCAAACTTACTTTAAGCCTAAATCCTGGTTGGGGAAGCAGAAGCTGCTGCCAGCCACTGGATTTGACTTTTTGAAAGGTCCTCATTAAACTCAGAAGTGGAGGAGAAGTTATCTGCAGACCATATGGGTTCACTTGAATATATAGAGAAAAGGAAGGCAAGTGTCCCCACTGCAGTTGAATCCAAATAAGAATATTTCTAGAAGCATATTCCCACAGATGAAGAAAGTATGAAAATCTCATTGTATTTGTCTCAGTTCAACTTAATGAAATTTGGAGACATTGACAGTTTAGTCAACGTTCTAGTAAATTAATGTGAAGGTCCTTAGGAAGAGACTGAAAACACCCCCTGCCATTAATCTTAAACCACTTGAAGATTATGATTAAAAGAATGGGATCACTAAGCATTATCATCTCAAATAGCTGTTAACTGAGCCACCCCCCCCCCCCATTGTGGCAACAAAATAAACTCTCCAGTAGGAATGGCATGTCTTCCCTTTTTATGTTTGTTTTTGTTTTGCTTTTAAGGGCAAAGAAGGGAAAACAAAAGCAAAGAAAACTGTCTCAAAAAATCTTGGAATTGTGGCTGTTAAAAGGCTGCTGTTCGTTTCTCATTTCATCTTTTGCCACAAAGGAAAAAGAAATCGAGTGATGTGTCTACATCTGGTGAGAAGAAAATACTAAGAACAGTGTAGGTGTATTTGTTTTTATTATTTAACCTGAAAACATATATTTTAAATATCCACCAATTTGGTGAGTTGAAAGCTGTGAAGATGGTAAAAGATGTTGTCTTATCTACATCTATTCTTTGACTTTTGTTGCTTGGGTTTAGTAGGCTTTTGTGTCAAAAAGAAATAGTTGGGAAAGAGAATTTGACAATTGCTAAGGAACAACAATGTTATACTCTTTCAAGTGTCTCCGCCTAATCCTGTATTTGAGTGCTGATAGGAAGGAGGGGTGCTATTTTCTCCTAATAAACCCCAAAGCCCTCATTAGACCCGAAAGAGAGGGGCGAGAATTCCATTACTGGGCATTTTGACAAAAATGGAAGCAGAGCCTCTCTGTTCTTTGAGCCCTTGGAAAGGACTCCTCCGAAAATATTCAAAAGCCGTTGTGTTTTCCTTTAGAGCTCTGAGTTGGGCGGACCTATCAGAGAAATACACAGTAATTAACACTTTAAAACAAAATGCTTAAATGAAGGACGGTGGCTAACAAAAATAAAAAAATGAAACATGCTAAAAAATTATTCTTTAAACCCTGCAAATTTCCAGATGCTCCAGAAAATCAGTGCAAACGCTTTCCTATCCTAACTGAGAAGGCACTCTCCTGCCGCGTGGAGATTCCAGTTTAAAGTGGAATAGGAGATCCCGCCTCGGTTAGAGCGATACATGTTACCCCGAGACTTCAGTGAGGTGCTGTAGGGGTTGCCACGCTTCCCCCAGCCCATGCCTCCCACCTGTGCCCTCGACCCCAAGCTGGGGAGTGGGAGAGGCGAGAAACTCGGGCGCCCCCTGCCCGAAGTCTCTAAGGGGGTACCCGGAGTATGGAGGCTCTTACCAAACCCAAGAGTAAACCCATTTGGGTTTACTCTTCGGCCCAAGACCCCGCCAAATGGATGCAGGACCCGGTCCTGAGGCGCACTCAACGGCCTGCCCAGTCCCGAGGGCGGGCTCCCCATGCCCGGGTGGACGAAAGACTCCCGGGCCACGGGCTTTGGTCCCGGGACGAGTGTGAAACGCAATGCAAGGGACAGTCTTCCCCCGCGCTAGGGTGTTGGAGCGCGTGTGTGTGTGAAAGAGAGAGCGAGAGAGAGAGCAAGAGAGAGAGGGATTGAGAGAGAGAGAGAGAGACACGTGCGCTTGGTGCGGCCCTCCCGCCGCAGATGTCAGCTGGGAAAGTTCAGGGTACCGGCTTCCCCGCCCGGAACCTAAGCTTCCCCCTGCTCTCTTTCCGCTCTAGCTTGCCACCCCAACCTGCTCCCCCAATCTCGGCCACGCCTGGACAGGTGTGGTGCCTTTAAGTGGCAAGAGCCTGGGAAAAGATCCACTGGAGGAAAGGCAGCGGCTGAGGAGAGGGGGGCACGGGGGCGGGGGGAGAGGGAGGAATTGGGAGGAAAGGTAGTACTTCTAGAGCTCAGGCAATCCTGTCTTCGAGTAATTGCCATCACACTCAATCTTTTCACCCTGACCTACGGTATCCAAAAAGCAGAGATTGATTTGCGGGAAAATCTCTCTCATGAAAACGTCGGAACCTGACGCGGGCTCCTGAGACCTGCGCAGGCTTTGCTTCGATTCAAAAGTATGATTTTAATTTTCTTAATGAAGGCGCGCTCTAGAGCTCAGCTGATAATGGCTGTGCTGAGTTTAATAGACTTCTGTCGAACAGAAAAAGACGGATAACTATCGGTTATAAGTAATCTGCTCTAATGCAATTATTTTCCCAGGTTCGAATGTCACTATGCAGAGAGGGCAGGAGTGTGAATTAGGGCCCCGGGGACAGCAGACGCCGGGCAGGGCCGCCTGAAATACGGGCCGGACCTGTTTTGTGAGATGCACTTGGGTTAGGGGGTTGGGGGGCGAAGGCTTCAAAACCCGTGGTCTGCACATGTGAAAAAAAAAAATCTCTTTCTTGCTGGCTTTCTCGCTTACTCCTTCTCCCTCCCTCTCTTTCTCTGTCTCCCTCTCTTTACCCTTCTCTCTCCTCCTTTTTTGTCTCCCTCCTCTTTGCTCCATCCCTGCCCCCCCCAAGCTGTTTTTCTTTTTTACTCCCTCTTCCTCTTTATTCTTACCTTTCCCAGGGAAATCTATTAATTTCCTCTTAGCTCCTCTATTTTGCATGTTTTCGTGTACTTCACGCTAATTCAGTAAATCCAAAGTATTTCTCTGAAACGCACTCACATAGAAGTAGGCTTTCCATTTCACTTTGCCTGCTAAACACAATCTCAGGCAAACATGATTTTTAAAAAAATTAAAATAATGAACACGTTTTATATATTCCCTTCTTACAGACAACGAGGCAGATCGATAGAAGGGAAAGCCTTGCGTTCTCACTCAGATGAAGGATTTGAGGACAGGCCAGACCCACAGGCCAGAGCAATGTGCCCCCCGCAGCCCCGCCAGGCACCCTGGAGTCCAGCTCTCCAGTCTGAACCTCTGCTCACTGCCACTCCAGCCCCTACTCTGCAGCCTCTTCCTCGGGAACAAAGAAAGTTCTTGGAACTGAGGTGAGAAAAGGGTTAAATAGATCCTTGAGCTGTGACAGTTCCGGACTCTCGAGTTGAGGCCAGGGTAGCTGGGTCAGGCGCACCTCTGACTCGAGTTTCATAGTCCAACTTGGTCTACGGTTTCCTAGTCTTGTTAATCTTCCTCCCTCCACCGCCCCCCCCTTCCTCCTCCTTTCCCTCTGTCCATACACGCGCGCGCTGCACACAAACATCTACGAAGCCCTGCAATTACTATCCACTCTTCCCTGACCCAGCCCATTTCCCCTTGCCTCTGCAACCACGCCTCAGAACAGGCAAGGAGGAGCATCAAAATAAACAAAAATCCTTTTGCAAAACACCCTCTTGTCCCCCTGCGTGAGGAAGCGCACAGCTGGTGCCCTGAAGCAGGATCTTGGGGTGGGGCGGGGGAGCGACGCCCCTCGCAGCTCTGGGCCTCGTGGTGGACCTCCCTCCAGGAGGATGGAGATGGGGTGAGGTTGGTTGGGGGTCGCCTCTCACTCTCTACTTCCCCCACGCTCTTCCCTGGCTACTGGGAACAGAATTGGGAAGAAACTCCGTCGTCAGGCCCCAACTTTCAGGACTTGGATAGGAAGGAATGACGGGGCGCCTTGGAGTTGCCGCCTTGTGGCCGTGAAGGTAGCCCAAGTCTGCTGCGGAGAAAGTTTGCGGAAAGGAGAGCCGCTCGCCCGAGCTCCTTAAAGCGCTCAGCCTTGAACGCCTTTTAAAGATAAGGAAAGTCTCTTGACAGGGCCCAGGCCCAGCGCATTCTAAAGCCTCTGCTGGGAGGGAGTCGTTGGGGTCGCTGAGTCACTTCGGGTGGCCCCAGGGAGAGAGCGTTTGTTTCTGGCAAAGGGAGCGGGAGACGCCGCCGCCCCCGACCCTTCTCCCTCCCATTCTCCATCCCTCTCTCCATCGGTCCCTCCCTCCCTCTCTCTTTTTGTCTCTCTCCGTCTATCTCATGGATGAAGTCACTGCCATCCTTAGATATATCTCTTTGTTATCTCTTGAGGGGACCTATCTACAGAAACTGCTGTGTGGTTTGGCTAATTGGGAAAGGAATAGCAGAGACCCAGAAAGCACCGCCCCCCTCCCCAAGCTCTAGGTGGGTCCAATTCTGCTTTCGAAAAGTAGGTGGGAGAGAAGATAGAGACTCTTGTCCACCTGTGAGTTTTCTAGGATCCCCCTCAGCCAAACAAGATTGAGAAGGGGCTTGGTGGAAGGTGAAGAAAAGCCAGTTATCCCCCAAAGCTCCCAGGGAGAAACAAGGTTGGAGTAAGAAAATCATTTCTAATCCAGCTCAGAACTACTTGCAAAGATGTCTCTGGGTCCCAACATGTGGCATTGTCCAGGTCTCTAGGTGGGCCCAATTCTGCTTTCTCAGTTCATTTTCTGAAGCAACTGACTAAGTTAGGAATGGGGAAAAACAAGAAGGGGCAGTCAGACTTAGCTTTGCTTCTCTCATTTACCTTCCATTTTAAAAGTGAGTAGAAGAAGAGCTTTTTTTTCTTTTTTTAAAGTCATTAAAATGTACAATTATATTCGCATGGAATTCAGGTGTAAAAAAATAGCAGACTATTACAACTTTAAAGTAAGTTTCCTAGAAGTTTGAGGCAAATACCTGACAGCTTTTTCTGCTCAATTATTCAGATCTTTTCATTTTAATGCATATTAAATAAAGTGCTCAAAATGTACAATATTGCCCCACTATACTTCAGTGAGGGTAGTTTGGTTTATATTTTGAACCTTATCCTTGGGTCTTAGGACTTTTCAATGTTCAAGTGAAGTGTAACTAGAATAAGGTCACAGGTGATCGACAAGTTCAAGTTACTTAGCTCAATTATCAAACTTTTATTTCTAAATTGCATTCAATTATATTTTCCTGCTTCACTATAAATAACTTCAGAAAGTCCAGTGGGAGCAGACAATTTACACCATGCCTTATGTACTATTATTTGTAAAAACATCTTGTAACGTATGCCTCCTTTAATTTTTCTGTGGAGATGAAGTCTTTCTAATAAGATTTAGAAACATTGCTAACTTGCTAGTTCAAAGGCAATAACTTTAAGCTTGCAATAATCACTAAATTTTGACAACTTTCCAAAATATCTCTAAATTGCTGATCTGCCAGAAGCTACAGACTATTCAGAGTCTAATTCTCTGGATTTGAGCATGCTATATTCAGTGCCCATCTATCCAAATGATAAGCAGGAGGGCAATTCATATACTCTATATATGCATATACTACATGGCATATGCTCTGCGACTCAATTTTAACATAATATCTCAAATTTCTCTTATGCGTTATTTAGTAGATAACCAAGCTCTTCAGATCAAAGATCATGCTGCCACATCTGGAAATGTTTCTTTTCTTTCCAGCTCTTCCTCCATCCACCGCCATCCGTGAGAGAAATAGCTGAATCCTCCCCCTCCACCATTATATGATAGCATCAGCTTTTAATCAGCAAGAGGCACTCCTATTTAAATTTACAGGATGACTCGTTATTTCATTTATCTTTTCTTTTGGAGGAAAGTGAAACAAGAGCACCACCCTTATTAATTATAAGATTGATGGGGTGAAAAAAGCCAAATGAATTTGGCTTGCAAATTATGAGTAGAGATATGAATATTTATAACTGTGCCAGGAACTGCAGTCATGAACCCTAGGTATCAAGCTTAGGAGACAGTCACACCAAGGCATTCAATGAGGGTTCAGTCTCCCCAAACCTGACATGACATAAATGGGAAACTTCTAAATTAGATCCAGGGTGGGCTCCCATCAAATCAATTCCTTTTTTTTTTTTTTTTTCTAATCTCACTGAACATGAACTTACTTGTAGTGGCTCCCATCATAAGCTTTAAAAGCCTTTTAAGGTAAAGGCAGAAGAGAGTGGAAAGGAAAAGAGCAATGAGAGAAAAATGAGAGGAAAAGTTTTCTACCTTTGTTTGTCTTCCATTTTATACACCAAACTTACTCATGATTTAGTCCCAAAGTGAAAAAACGTAAGTGAAAGGCGGAGGCAGAAAGGGAGAGGGTCAAAACAAGGATTTAATAATTCAGTAAAAGGCAAGGTATATCCTCCTCTCTTCTTCCTCTTGATCATACATTTAAGAGTTCCGTAGTGCTTTGGAAAAAGGGATTTTAGGAGCTTGAGATATAATGAGCTCAGTGACTCTCTCACCACCAGCTTCTTTGCTGTAAAAGGATTTTTGAGTGGGAGGCTGACCCAATCCTGTGAAAATGGTTGATTCTGACATCAGAGCCAGCTTAGCACATACATTTTGAAAAGGAAGACAAGTTGTCTTCAAACAGAAATGCTAAGCATTCTAAAAATCATAAGCAATTTAAAAAATACTCAAATTTTATCAAAACTCCCAACTACATATATATATTTACCCATAATTATATGTGACCATTTGTGATAAATTGATCCTTCATGTATATCCTGTTTCAATTTGTCTGTTCTTTGTAAGGATATAATTTTTTTAAAAAGAAGCAATACCAGTGACAATTTACGGAAATTCACAAACCTTGAAATGGATGCATTTCCTATCAATCACATTGAGTAGATACAGTAAAACACAGTCAACATTTGTATATCAATAGTGGCACACACACAAATCTGTTTTGTTCAATTTAAATGCTCTTCAATGTGTCATTTCATATTTTTCTCAAGCATGTTATGGGTTAGTCATCCTGTTTCAGCTGATTGTTAAATACTTAATATCATGAAAATTCAAACTAGAGTATTTACTTGTTGTGGATTTAGAGCTGAAAGGGCTTTAGGGTAAAATTGGTCTACCCCTCATATCTTTCTGACAAGGAAATGGAGGTCCAAAGATAGCAACTGATCAATCCAACTCATAGAACTAGTTATAGATACAGGTTTTGACAAAATCCCAAAGCTCTTACCTTAAGGCTTTTTTTTACTCTACAGTGTTTTCTCATTTTCTGCCCCTTATATTAGAGCAATATGTATAATATTATATGCAGACTTTTCTATTAATATTTTTCTTCCCAGCATACTAACAATGAAATATTTATTAAATAATAATAAGATATTGACTAGACTGTTTGCCAGTATCAAGATTTGTAGCTGATCTGTGATGTCTGCATTGATTAAGAAAGAATGAGATCTACAGATAACCTGGAGGATAAATAGATCTCAGTATTGACAAAAAAACACAAACTTTATATTAATAGAAATGCTAACCTACTATATTTATTGTTTGCACATCAGCTCATTCAGTCAACCTAGAAATTGATATAAGAAACAGTAAGTGAGAAGGATGCCTCAAAATCTCCAGAAAATGCTCACCAAGGATATTTAAACTAATACAAAAGTTCCTGGACTTGCTTGCTTCTAGATGACTTTCCCCATCTGACTCTTCTCTGGCTCTTCTCTTCACCCCAACCTGAATCCTACATATACTCCATATTTTTTATATTAAGGGGAATCCTATTCATGGCTGAGATGATCTTATATTTATGATGGCCTCTTCTGTCAAATTGTTATCTCTGTAGCTTGCTGTCAGAAATGTCACTCAAAATTTTCTTTCCACCTCCCTTTACCCTCTGTCATAATAACTTAGAAGGTCTAATCCAAGTAGAATCTACTTCACCCAAAATGTACAGCTAGTGGAACTTTTTCTCACATCACTCCAACCCCATCCTTACTCTGTTTAAGGGCTGTGCATGCTTCTCTTTGTGGCAAAATTGTCCATCCAAGTAGTTTATCTTAAGATTCAAATACCCAACTTTTGTGAGAAAAAATTGTTTATAAATGTGTTTGGCTTATATTTTCTGAGTCTAGGCTACTTAGGTTAATACTTAGGCAAAAAACAAAACGACACTGAGACAGAAAAGCTTTCCAATCACAGGAATTTCTGGAGTAAAAATAGTAGATATTTGATTTGTTTTTTTTTTTGTCTTTTTCAGGTACTGGGGACAGGAGATTAAACCTAGGACCTCGTATGTGGGAAGCTGGCACTCAACCACTGAGCCACATCCGTTTCTCTGAGTTGGTTTTATCATTTGTTTTGCTTGTTGTTTGTTTTTGTTTTTTTTCAGCAGGCACCAGGAACTGAAATTGGAACCTGGGCATTCAACTGCTTGAGCCATATCTGCTCTCCTAAATATTTGATTTTTAAAAAAGATTTATCCCCCCCCCCAATTGTTTTGCATTTGCTGTCTGCTCTCTGTGTGTTCTTCTGTGTCTGCTTGTCTTCTCTTTAGGCGGCACTGGAAATCTTCTGGGACCTTCTGGAGTGGGAGAGAGGTGTTCAATCTTTTGGGCCACCTCAGCTCCCTGGTCTTCTGCATCTCTTATTGCCTCTCCTCTGTTTCTGTTTTTGTTTTGTCATTTTGCTGCGCTAGCTTTTTGCGTGGACCAGCACTCCTATTCAGGTCAGCACTCCATGTGGGCCAGGTCTCCACTTGGGCCAACTTGCTGCACAGGCCAGCTTGCTTTTCACCAGGAGGCCCCAGGGCTTGAACCCTGGACCTCCTATATAGTAGACGAGAGCTCAATTGCTTGAGCCAAATCCATTTCCCAATATTTAATTTTCAAAAGCAAAAAAATAGAATAGCAAACTTGTTCGGGTCTAAACCCTTTCCTTTATCAGAGTTGCCACCTTTTTGCTATGTTTCCATTTCATTATTTTTGCATGAATATGATAAGTGGTCATGAAATCTAAACATTTTTATTTAATGTTCATAAAAACTGGTAGATTTTCAAACAGATGTGGCCTGATATGGTTCAGTGAATTTAGTGGACTTTTCATATAAATGGAATAATAACCATAGGGAAGATGAATTTTATACCCATGTTTACCTCTTCCAGAACTCATCTTATTATAATTACAAATAGTGTTTACTATGTATTATGCAACATACATACACCGTTTTCCAGACACTGCACAAAACCTTAACTAGATCACTGCCATCTAGAGTTTATAATCTGAGATAACGCTGACATCCAAAATACTGAGAAACATGGATAAATAGAAGATATGGCACATTATAGATTGTTTTTTTTTTTTATATGAAAAGGTACTGGAAAAAAAATTTAATGTCCTGGAGCCTAGTTCATGAATGAACAAATATTTATCTTCTCCTAGTTTAAATATTTTTCTTTCAGATCCAAATAGGTGGTTGGGGAAGAAAGTTCGTTTCATTTATTTTATACCCATTAGAGATGACTTTGAGGAAGAACTATTCCCCTTTTTATTCTTTTTAAGAGATCAGTAAAGAGATGAAGGTGTCAGTCAGAGCTGCCTAAGTGGAGAGTATATAAGGGTATCACTAACAAAGGCAAGAGAGCGCAATGGTTTCAAACATAGCTTTACAGTCAGACTGCCTGGATCTAATTAGCTATGTGACCTTAGATAAACTAACATTTCTAAACTTTTCATAGCATTTTTACATGCTCATCAAATAAATTAATGCCTGAAGGAATTTATCTCAGTACTTGGTTCATGGTGAGAATTCAATAAATATTAGTTGCTATTATTATAATTATTATCATCATTAATGGGCTAGTTGATACCCAACCCTCCCTCCCAGCTTAGACAGGACCACATGTGAACAATCCATGAAATTTAAACATCTACTTTTAATAATCATGTAGAAACTCAAAAACTTCTGTTAGTATAGATTCTCTACTTGTTCTATATCCTTTAAGTAACTTTATTATTACTTCTTTAATAAGGCCTAAATGGCACACACACATATTTCCCTGCAAGACATTCAGTAAATGGTTTATTGGGTTGTTTGGTTTTCAGATAGTGGGAAGACCACTGGACTGGGAGCCAGAAAAACTGGATTCTAAATGTGTTTCTGCCACTGATTAGTTGTATGGCTGGGCCTCATTCTGGCTCTGATAGTTGATTATTTCATGACTCACATAGGAAACTTTTCCTAGTAGAAATTTGCTCTTTCTCCCAAGTGTATATTAAGTGCCTGGCCCCATACTAGGCTTTGGGACCCAAAGAGGAATAACTAGAGTTCTGTCCTCAAGAAACTCACAGTCTAGTGGAGGGGCAAACATTACATTAAGGTGTGATCAGTGTTATGTTAGAGGCCAATGTAGGGAATTGTAAGACCAGGTAGAAGCAAGATTTAACCAAAGGGAAGCAAACAGCCAATGGAAAGATCAGGGAAATCTTTGTAGATGAGGTGGCACCTGAATTGAGTCTTGAAGAAGAAAGAAGAGTTAATGAAGATGTGGGGAGAAAGGCAATCCAGGACAGAAATGTATATGCAAAGAAAGAAAAGGGAGAGAAAGGACAGGTCATTGAGAGAACTCCTGGTAGTTCAGCAATCTGGAGGGCAGAGGATGTGGGTAAGTTGGTAGAGATGAGGTTTCTTTTCACTCTTCCGTCTCTCCTTAGTCAAGCTCATCTATACTGTTGGTTTCAGCTACCCTCCATTTGATATCGTCAGCCCAGAAACTGCTTTTGAACTTTAGATCTAAATATACAACTATCCACTGGACATCTCTACTGGTCTGGAAGCACCTCAAAGTCATGATTTTCACCCACAGTGAAACACCTCCTGTGTTCACTATCTCAGTAAATGGTATTACCATCCACCCAGTTGCTTGTGCTAGAAATTTGGATTTTATCCTTGAGACTTCCTTTTCTTGATCCCTGATATTCCCCACATACAATCATTTCTCAAATCCTAATGATTATACCCCCTAAATGTATTTTTTAAAACCCATATGCTGTCACTCCTTTGTCTTGATGGCTCAGTGCTCTGGAGTGAAATCTAATTCTGTCATAGTCCTATTTAAAATCCTTCAACTGGAATCAACTATTTTCAGGATAAAGTCCAAACTCCTTAACAGACTTAAAGCTTTGCTTGATCTCATTACTGTCTTCCCATCTCTAGTCCATCTGCAATTCTTCATTCTCTCTGCTCCAGTCACAGTTCCCTTCTCTATGTTGCTCAAATGGTCTAACCTTCTTTACAGCTTAGGGCTTTATATACATATATATATATATATATATATTTTTTTTTTTTTAAAGATACTTAGATTACATAAATTGTTACATAAAAAATATAAGGGATTCCCATATGCCCCACTCCCCAGACTTCCCACTTTTCCTCACATTAACAACTTCTTTCAATTTCAGAATGAAACCAGCTTAGGGTTTTTGTACAATTCTGTTACCTCATTCTGAAAGGCTCTTCTCTCTTCCACCATACCCGACTCCTAACTTGGCTAATTCATTCTTCAGATCTCAGTTTAAATGCTACTTCCACAAGAATGTTCTTCTCAACTATTTCCCCCAGATTAGGTTAGATTCTCTGTTCATAACATTTACATTTCATTTGTAGCATTATCATACCTATACTTAATTAATAATTATTCACATAATTCCTTGCTTAATGCCCATTTCCCCTGCTAGACTATGAGTTCCATGAGGACAAGCTCACCACAGTAACCCCAATACCAAATAAATATTTTTTTAAGGGAAAAATGATGAAAGAGTGGGAGGGAACAGTCAACTAAGATAAAGCCTGAAGAGTGTCCTTTGGATTCAGCAACAAAAAGATCATTGGTGACCTCAGAGAAGGCTATTGCAGTGGAGTGGTGTGGGAAGGTGGCACTTTGAAGTAGGTTGAAAAGCAAAAGGGAGGTGAGAAAGTGGAAGCAGGGCATATAAGGCATTAGGTAATAAGAGAGAAGATTTATACACTAATGGAGAGATTTAAAGATATAGGACAGAGAAAAGATAAATTAATGGAAGAAGGTCAAAATGTTTGTAGTAGAGGCTGAGATCCAAGCATAGGATTAGTTTTGTAAAAGTTAAAAGTCACCTCTTCATTGAAATTAGAAGAAAAAAAGTAGAAGAAGGTGTACATACAGATTAAATAGAGGTGTGGAGCCTAGAAGATAATGTGGATTCTGCTTGATTGCCTAGATTTTTCCTCATTTGTAGGAAGTACTCTCAGAAACGGGGTGGTGGAGAAAGGATGTAAAGAGAGAAGTGAAAGTTTAAAATTACTATCGAGGGAAATGGAAGAGGAAGCTGCTCTGGATCAGGTCAAAACATTGCTGAACCTTGCCAAGGGAGATTTGTGGTGTCAATCATCCATATCATTGTGTAATTTTGTTCAGAAGTGCTTAGCAATTTCGGCAAGGGAGTGAGATGCTTGGATTCTTCCAAGTCTGGGAGTTTGCAGGGAAAGTGTATTTAGGGAGTTGAGAATACATGTTGGGGAGTATTTGAATTAATGAACCATTGGGTCTAAGTTAGATAAAGAAGGAAATGAAAAGACAACATGGGTGACAAACAGGGAATACAGTTAGTGACACAAGGGGTTGGACATTTACTTGGAGAAAGGAAGCATGAGGTTTTGAGAAGTAGGAAAATGTAGGGGAGTGTAATGAGAGGTTGTTATATCAGAATTTCAGATGTAGAGGTGGAAACTTCCTGGGTGAGAACTAGATTCATTCCAGATTGACCATGGGAGTAGATATCATAAGAGGTATTTTTATGTTTGCCCTAAAAGCTATGACAGCACCCTACTTTCTTCTCTTCTCAATTCATGCTATGAATTTCTTTTGGGCTCGTTGGGCCAGATCACTAAAAAATTGACAAAGGAGAAAATGGGGATAAGGTTTATTCATTAGTTCATTGTCATTTTAATTTAATTCACTTCAATCAGTGTTTAATGTGTGAATACCAGGTGCCAAAACATTGCCAAGTGATGGAGAAGGATTCTTTGTTTAAGAAAGGAGAAGATACCTAAGTTGGGCCATGAAAAATGGGTTAGGAAGAATTTCAGTCAGAAATAATAGCATAAATAAGACATAGAACAATATGGTGTCTGGGGATACCAGCAAGGAATTCAGTATGACAAGAGCTTGACATGCCAAGTGGGGGTGAAGTCACAGAAGACCTCATAGAAATACTAATGTATGGTGATAAGGAGCCCAGTGAGTTTTAAGCAGATGAGTGATGAGGTCACATTAACATTTGTGATATGTCATTCTGTTAACTTCATGGAGAGTACTTTGGAGAGAGGGCAGGCAAGATTAGAGGCAACAACATTAGTGACTTCAACATTTGCTGTCTCTATACTTTAGGGTATTTATTCTTTCTGCATCTTTGTTCCTTCATCTGTATAGGAGTAATGATAATAGTACCTATTTTCATTAGGCTTGTTGGGAAGATTAAAATTGTGTATTTATAAAGCACTTAAAATGATGCCTGGCAGGTTCCATGCCTCGGGCAGGAAAGGTACAATTTAAGGATGGAACATCTAGTGGTACCAGAAAGTAAGAAAGTGTTCACACACACACACACACACACACACACACACACACACACACACGATGGGGGCATGCCAAAAGGGATACTGAAGTCAGCTTGCAGGAGCCTCCACTGATCAAATTGGCATGATTTGAGCATAAAAATAAATAAGGACAGTAATGGATTATAATCTGTTAAACAAAAGAATCTGTGATTCTCTAGTGATAATAGACAAATAAGAATATAAAGCCCTTCTATACAGTAGTATGCCAACTAATATAGAAGGAAGAAACTCACCTTTTGCAGCCATCATAGAAAAGATTGATTCAGGCAAGACTCATCAATGGATGGCTAAATCTAGTGGGGGAAAGTTGATGACAAGCAGGAAATTAACATGATACCAAAGTATCTCACCGTAAATTACTTAATAATTACTAAAGGAAAAATAGTAATTATACAGTGGAGAAAACAGACAGCATCTTAACCAAGTGATCAAAACTAACATCACCAATAAGGAAGATATACCTCCAATGTGATGCCATGAAAAGAATACATTCTTACTTCTGTGGCATTCCAGTCCCAAATACATGCACTACCTGAGTATAATCATGATGAAACACAGACACAAACTCATGTTAAGGAATGTTCTATAAAATAACTGTCCTATATTCTTCAAAACAAAGGCTGGGGGACCATTCCACATTAAAGGAGACATGACAGCTAAAGGAGACCAGTGATCCTGGACTGGATTCTGTACTGGAAAAAACTTGCTATGAGGGACATTATTGGGGTAATAGATGAAATTGGAATGCAGACTGTTGATTAGATGAAGGTATTGTGTCAATATTAAATTGCCTCAAATGATAACTGTACTATGGTTATTTAAGA
>PVKH010006268.1:0-21229 GCA_004027955.1 Chaetophractus vellerosus
TTGGACAGGATGTGCAGGAAAGGGAATGCTTATCCACTGCCAGTGGCAATGAAGAATGCTGCAGTCATTGGGAGGACAGTTTGATAGTTCCTTAGGAAGCTAATTCTAGAACTGCCATATGATCCAGCAATCCCAAGGTTGGATATACACCCAGAAGAATTGAAAGCAGAGACACAAACGGATATATGCACACCAATGTTCATAGCAACATTATTCACTATTGCAAAAATTGGAAACAACCCAAATGTCCATTAACAGATGAATGGATAAGCAAACGGTGGTATATACATACAATGGAATATTATTCACCTGTAAGAAGTAATATAGTATTAACAACCGGGAGAAGATGGAAGAATCTTGAAGACCTTATATTGAGTGAAGCAAGCCTGGCACTGAAGGACAAAATATTACATTACCTTGCTGAAATGAATTAAGCAAGTTGAGCAGACGCACAGAGCTAGAGCCTGGAAGATAGGTTTATAGGAGACAGAAAGAGAATAGAGGGTTGTGAGCCAATGCCCATATGCACAAAATCTATGATAACGTGGACAGGTGTAGTGGTGCAGTAGATGGGCATGAC
The DNA here is from genome assembly GCA_004027955.1 of Chaetophractus vellerosus. Taxonomy (NCBI): domain Eukaryota; kingdom Metazoa; phylum Chordata; class Mammalia; order Cingulata; family Chlamyphoridae; genus Chaetophractus; species Chaetophractus vellerosus. The sequence continues at coordinate 581 of PVKH010006268.1, forward strand.
AGTGGCATATTAATGCTATTGGGCTCGGCAGTGCTGGTCTGTGAGGGGTGTAGGTTGGGGGAGTTGGATTGGATTATCCATGGAACTGGGGGGAAGGTTGGGGGAGGGAGCGGTTGATCTCTGAGGATTTGCAGGTGTGTGGCTGAAACTACAATGTTGGGAATGTTCTTTTGGCAAATATGGCAGGGGAAGGTTACTGGTTTATGGTGTTGGATGTGGGGGGCATTTGGGATGGGGCATGCCTGGGGCAGGCTTCTATGGAGTATGTGAGTTTTCATTTTGTCATAGTGTGTTGTATAAGTGGGTGGAGGATGACATAATGAACAGGAAGGTGTTGGACTCCCATCCTGGGGAGTCCTGCTATGTTCTCAAACAGAGGTGCAGGAGTCTCTCGAGAGCATAGGCAGTGCCTAATAGGGGAGGATGGGCCAGTATCTCAAGCCATCAATGCTGTTACAAGTAACTATGAATCTTGTTCTTCAAAGAGTGAAGCTTGGAGGTTGACGTTGCTCAAGGGGAGAGGGAGGGAGGAACAGAAGAGATGGAACATGGGGCATTTTGGGGACAATGGAATTGTACTACACGATCTTGCAATGATGGATACAGGCCATGTTAAATTTCATCAAAATTTATAAAAGTGTATGGTCCAAAATGTAAACCATAATATGAATCATTGACCACAGTTAATAGCAATGTTTCAATATTTATACATCAATTGTAACAAATGTACCATCCACATATAAAATGTTATTAATAGAGGAGAGGGGAAAAGGGGAGGATGTTGGGTATATGGGGACCCACTATATTCTGTACCTGACTTTTCTGTAACCTAAAGCTTCTCTGAAGACAAAATTTAAAAAACAGGTCACTGGGGGAATAAACAGAAGAAAATTTCACTGTACATACAAGATAACAGATCTTACCTTGATGAAAGATATAATTACTGTCAGAACAATTCTTCTTAATTTAATATTTTTATTATACCAATTTTTAAAAAATTTTGTATTTTATTTGTTATTTTTAAAACTATAATTATTATTTCATTTTCTTATTAATTGTATTTGGTTATTTTGTTGGTTTCCTTTTTGAAGAAGTTTTCAATCACAGAAGGGTTACAACTGTGGCAGGGGAGGATCATTGGTGTGGGGAGTCAGTGATGGGGGATGCATGGGAGGAAGTTCATGTGGGTCACACCTATAAGGCTTATAAATGTGTTTAAGTGTTCATGCGGCATCGTCATGGTGGGTGGAGATTCACATAATAACCAAAACAATATTGAATTCCCATCCTAGGGAGTTCTTCCACATTCTCTAATGGGACGGCAAGAATCCCCCGAGTTCAGGGGCAGTGACTAGTAAAGGAGGATGGACCATTGACGGGTCCTTGATATTAATGGCTGTACTTATGAACCTTTACTCTTGAAATTGAAACTTAGCCTAATATTATAGGGTGCCTGAGAGTTACCTCATGACAGCCTCCTTGTTGCCCAAATGTGGCCTCTCTCTAAACCAAACGCAGCATATAAATGCATTACATTCCCCCCAGTTTGGGACATGACTACTGGGGATGAGCCTCACTGGCACCAAGGGATCATCAACTAGCAATGCAACTGTGAAAAGACTTTGACAAAAAGGGGGAAATGGTAAAGAAAAATGAGTTTATATGGCGAAGAGACTTCAAAGTGTGTCGGGAGGTCATCCCATCGCAGAGACATCCAGACACTACAGGCAGGGTAGACAGCTCAGGAGTTTGGTGCCCTGCCAGTGGGCCCTACTTAGAAATTTATGTTCCCCAGTGTGACAGAGTTGGGCTCAGTTTTGGTTTCCCTACACATGGCTCTTCTGCTCCTTCTATTTGAACCTATAGTTAGTACTAGACTTGATAGGTGTATGTCCAAGAGACTTAAATCTTTGGGTTGTCCACGTGCCAACTGGGCCCTGAATCTCAACAGAGCTGCAACACCTACTCTCCAGTTCATTGGACTCACCCAGGACAACTGTATTAGTCAGCCAAAGGGGTGCTTTGCAATATATACCAAAATTGGTTGGCCTTTATAAAGGGTATTTATTTGGGGTAGAAGCATAAGTTACCAGGCCACAAAGCATAAGTTTCTTCCCTCACTAAAGTCCACGTGTTGGAACGAGACAGCTGCTGACGCCTCCAGGGTTCAGGCTTCTGGGTTCCTCTGTTCCCGGGGCTGCGTTTCTCTCTGGGTTTAGCTTCAGGTTCCTCCACAAGTTCAGCTGTAGACCATGAGGCTCTCTACACGTTGCATCTCTCCACAAGGCCAGCTGTAGACTATCAGGCCAATGGCTCACTTGTCTTCTCCTGGGGTGCTCCTCTTCAACATCAGAACTGCTTCTCAAAAATCTGCTGCCTTGCTTTTTACACTTGAGACCACACCCACTGAGGGGCAGGGCTCAACGCCCTACCAACGTGGCCCAGTTAATGCCCTAATGATAAACCAATCATGCTCAGATGAACAGATCAGTTTACAAGCATGATTCAATTTATATTTTTGGAATTCATAATTAGATAAAACTGTCAAATCATTACAACAACAAGGAGATGATGATGGACAACGACCATCCTGAGAAACAGTTCGCAACTGCAAGCAAGATAGTCATAGTCCCATCCACTGCCCCATGGGATCTATGCCCCATCTCAATTAGAGGCGGAGTGGGCATCACCATCCCAGAATCCTCAGGACAGGAGAATGAATGATAGCCTAGAGTAGACTTACTGGTATTCTAGTATAGACTTATTGTGATTCTAGCAATGGAATAACTTTTATCATTGATGTGGACACAGTGGCCACTGGAGGTTCTGAGGGGAGGGGGAGGGAAAAAAAGGTGTAATATGGGGACATTTTCGGGACTTGGGAATTGTCTTGAATGACACTGTAATGACAGATATAAGCCATTATATATCTTGTCATAACTTACAAAATTGTGTGTGACAGAGTGTAACCTACAATGTAAACTATAATCCACAGTTAGTATCAATGCTCCAAAATGTGTTCATCAATTGTAACAAATGTACCACACTAATGAAAGATGTTGTTAATGTGGGAAAATATTAGAGGGGTTGGGAGCAGGGCATATGGGAATCCCCTATATTTTTTTATGTAACATTTATGTAATCTGAGTATCTTTTAAAAAAATTTTAAAGTATATTTTAAAAAGTTTATAAAAGTGTACAGTGCAAAATGTAAACTACAATGGAAATCATTGACCATGGTAGCAATGCTTCAATATTTGTACATAAATTGGAACAAATGTACCATCCACATGTAAATTGTTATTTATAGGGGAAAGGGGAAGAGGGGGAGGATATTGGGTATATGGGAATCCCCTGTATTCTATACACGATTTTTCTGTAACCTAAAGCTTCTTTGAAGATAAAATGCAAAAAATAAGACACTGGGGAAATATACGGAAGAAAATGTCACTATTCATACAGGACAACAGATCTTACAGTGATGAAAGTTACAATGTCAAAAAAATTATTTTTTATTATATCAAATTTTTTCAATTTTTTTCTGTTTTGTTATTTTTAAAATCATTATTATTTCATCTGCTCATTAAGTTTCTTTTGTTAGATTATTTTGTTTGTAAGGTTATTTTGTTAGTTTCATTTTTGAAGAAGTTTTGGATCACAGAAGGGTCACAAATCTGGCAGGGGAGGATCTTTGGGGCAGTAATGTGGGATATATGGGAGGAGGTTCACCTGGGGCATACCGCGAACGCATATGAATGTGTTCAGGTGATCATGGGGCATTGTCACTGTGGGTGGAGACCCACATGATACCCAAAAGAATATCAAATTCCCATCCTGGGGAGCTCTGCCACATTCTCAAATGGGACAGCAAGAATCCCCCAAGTACAGGGGCAGTGCCTAGTGAAGGTGGATGAACCATTGTGATGGGCCCGTCATAGTGATGACTGTACTTATGAACATTTTCTTTTGAAATTGAAACTTAGCCTAGTATTATAGGTTGCCTAAGAGTTACTCCCAAGAGCCTCCTTGTTGCACAAATGTGCCTCTAAGCCAAACTCAGCATATAAATGCATTACCTACCTCCTGGCATGGGACATTACTCCTGGGGATGCGCCTCCCTGGCACCGAGGGAATATTACCAATCACCAACTAGCAATGCAACTGGAAAAGACCTTGACCAAAAGGGGAAAAGGGTAAATACAAATGAGATTTTATGGTTAAGAGAGTTCAACCTGAGTCAGGAGGCCATTTACACATCTCAACAGGATCTCACTGACTGCCAGAGTAAATATTGCCTCAACTAATGGAGCCACTGCCTCCACATCATCATCTTGCTGGCCTGGTGGCGCACCCGCGTCCAGGGCCTGGGGGCTTACCACTTGTGGGGCCTGAATCTTTAGATTCTATAAATGGTATATAAAAAAAATAGGGGTTCCCATATAACCCACCCCATCCCCCTCTCACACTTTCCCCCATTAACAACATCTTTCATTAGTGTGGTACATTTGTTACAATTGAAGAACAAATATTGAAACATTGCTACTAACCATGGTCTATAGTTTACACTATAATTTAAATTTTGCACTGCAAGATACAGATTGACAAAATGTATAATGGCCTGTATCCGTTATTGCAGTGTTATGCATGATGTAACAGGAGAGTGACACAAGGGAGAACCAAGATGAGGCGTGCCAATAAACCAGGAGTAAGGTGGTGCAGGTGGCACCTCCCGCATCAGAGGTTCCCAGGATTGAATCCCAGTGAAGACAGGAGAAGGATGAATGAGAGGGCAGGAAACAGACACAAAGAACTGCCCGGTGAATGGACACAAAACAGCAAAATCGGGAGGGGGGGCGGGTTTAAAATGGATAAAAGTAAATAAATAAATCTTTTAAAAATTAAATTAAATTTAAAAAAAATAAATAAATAAATAAATAAAATGAGGGTGCATGCAAAATCTTTACAGCAAACAAAAACTGATGATGATGGGGCCGGCTGGATAGCCCAGTGGATAGGGTGCCGGCATACCACATGGAAGGCCCCGGGTTCGGTTCCCGGGGACCTCTCCTAGCGGGCAGACCGCCTTGAGAATGGCAAGCCGCCATGGGCGGGCCAGAGCCGCCGTGGGCAGGGCAAAAAACTGCCATGGACAGGGCAAAAGCCGCCACGGGCAGGTCACCCGCGAATGGAGCGCAGCCAGCCACCCGCGAACTGAGAGCCGGCCGTGAATAGAAGCAGAAGCCACCCACAAGCGGGGAAAGCCGCGCCTGCGCAGTGACCAGTCTCGGCGCATCGCTGCAGCGGGGGGGAGGGGAGATATGTAATAAAATAAATAAATCTTTAAAAAAAAAACAAACTGATGGAACATGTTACCAAAAGACCAGAATTACAAGAGATACTAAAAGGAGTGCTGCAACCTGAAACAAAAAACAAAGGGCAAGAGACTTGGAGAAGAGTGTTGAAATGAAGATTATCGGGAAAGGTAAATTAAAGGGTAATTAAAGGGTAATTAAAGACAATAGTATGATATGACAACAGAAAGCCAAAGAACAAAATGGATAAAGAATGCAATGTCTTTACAATAATAACATTATATGTTAATGTCTTGAACTTCCCAGACTGATAGAATGGATAAAAAAATATGAACCATGGGAACCAGCTGTGGCTCAATTGGTAGGACTCTGGTTTACCACATGGGAGGCCCTGGGTTCGGTTCCAGGGCCTTCTGGAGAAGGCAAGCCGCCGCGCGGTGAGCTGACTCAGCGGGATGGTGCAGCAGGGGGAGACAAGCAGACACAGAAAAACGTAAAACAAATGAACACAGCAAGCACAAGCAGCAAGGGGGGGGATATATAAATAAATAAAAATAAATCTTTTAAAAAATGTATGAGCCATCTATTTGTTGTCTACAAGAGACTCACCTCAGATGTAAGAACACAAACAGGTTAAAAGTGAAAGGCTGGAAAAAGATATTCCATGTGAATAGTAAGCAAAAGAGAGCTGGGGAAGTGATACTAATTTCAGACAAAATAGATTTTAAATGCAAAACTGTTATAAGGGATGAAGAAGGTCTTTATATATTAATAAAAGGGGCAATTCACCAAGAAGAAATAACTGTACTAAATACTTATGTACCAAACCTGAGTGCCCCAACACACATGAGGCATACACTGGCAAAGCTGAAGAAAGAAATAGATGTCTCCTTAAAAATACTTGGAAACTTCAATACACCCCTCTCAGTATTGGATAGAACATCTGTACATAAGATAAATAAAGAAACAGAGAGCTTGAATAATACAACAAATGAACTAGACCTAACAGACACCTATAGAGCACAATACACCAAAACAGCAGGATATACATTATTTTCAATTGCTCATGGATCTTCTCCAAGACAGAACATATGCTGGGTCACAAGACAAGTCACAACAAATTTGAAATTATACAAATTACTTTCTCTGATCATAACCAGAATGAAAGCAGAAATCAATAAAGGATGGTAAAAGGAAAAATTCACAAATATATGGAGATTAAACAACACACTCTTAAATAATCAGTGGGTCAAAGAAGAAATTGCAAGAGAATTCAGCAAATATCTTGAAATGAATGAAAATGAGAACACAATGTATCAAAACCTATTGCTGAGAGGGAATCTGATAGCCCTAAATGTTACTTTAAAAAAGAAGAAAGAGATAAAATTGAAGACCTAACTGCACACTGGATGCAATGATAAAAAGAACAAACTAATCCCAAAGCAAGCTGAAGGAAAGAAATAGTAAAGATCAGAGCAGAAAAAAATGAAATAGAGTTGAAAGAAACAATAGAAAGAATCAACAAAAAGATCTTCTTCTTTGAGAATATCAACAAAATTGACAAACGCTTAGGTACACTGACAAAGGAAAAAAGAGAAGATGCAATAAATAGAATCAGAAATGAGAAGGGGGACCTTACCACAGACTTCAGAGAAATTAGAGCAACCATACAAGGATACAATGAACAAATGTATGCCAAAAACTAGACAATGTAGATAAGATTGACAAATTCCTAGAAACATGAACCACCTACACTGACCCTAGAAAAAATAGAAGACCTCAACAAACCAATCCCAGGAGAAGAGATTGAAACAATCAAAAACCTCCCAAAGATGAAAAGTGCAGGACCAGATGGCTTCACAGGTGAATTCTACCAATCATTCAAAGAAGACATAATACCAATCTTGCTCAAGCTCTTCCAAAAAACTGAACAGGAAAGAATGCTACCAAACTCACTCTATGAAATCAACATCATCCTAATCCCAAAAGCAGATAAACATACTGTGAATAAAGGGAATTACAGACCAAACTCCCTAATGAATAGAGATGCAAAAATCCTCAACAAAATACTTGCAAACCGAATCCAAAAGCACATCAAAATAATTATATACCATCAGCAAGTGTGTTTTACCTCAGGTATGCAAGGGTGGTTCAACACAACAAAATCAATTAGTGTAAAAAACCACATTGATAAACTGAAGAAGAAAAATCACATGATTCTCTTGATTGATGCAGAAAAGGCATTTGACAAAAAAAAAAAAAAAAACCAGCATCTTTTCTTGATAAAAAACATTCCAAAAGATAGAAATAGAAGGAACCTTCCTCAATATGGTAAGGTGCGTGTATGAAAATCCTACAGCCAATATTGTACTCAATGGTAAAAGACAGAATGCTTTCCCATTAGATTAGGAACAAGACAAAGATGTCCACTGTCACCACTACTATTCAATCTTGTGCTAGAAATTCTAGCTTGAGCAATTAGACTAGATGAAGAAATAAAAGGCACCCAAATAGGAAAGGAAATGAGAAGTAAAACTTTTACTATTCACTGATGAGATGATCCTCTATCTAGAAAATCCTGAAAACTCCACAACAAAGCTATTAGAACTAATAGACAAGTTCAGCGAAGTGGCAGGATACAAGATTAATAAGTGAAAATCAATAATGCTTCTAAACAGTACTGATGTGCAATCTGAGGAGGAAATCAGAAAAAAAAACATTTATAACAGCGACTAAAAATATCAAATATTTAGGAATAAACTTTAAAAGGACATAAAGTACCTGTATTCAGAAAACTACAAAACATGGCTAAAAGAAACCAAAGAAGACAAATAAATGGAAGGACATTCTGTGTTCACGGATTGGAAGACATGGTTAAGATGTTAATTATACACAAACTGATTACAGATTCAATGCAATCCCAATAAAAGTCCCATCAGCCTTTTTTGCAAAAATGGAAAAGCCAATAACCAAATTTATTTGGAAGTGTAAGGGGTCCCAAATACCCAAAAATGTCTTGACAAAAATGAATGAAGTTGTAGGACACCCACTTCCTTCCTTTAAAGCATATTACTTAGCTACATTGGTAAAAACAGCATGGTACTGGCATTAAGTTCCAATAGAATCGAACCAAGAACTCAGAAATAGACCCTCATCTCTACAGGCAAGTAATTTTTCACAAGGCTGTCAAAGCTGCCCAGCTGGGCCAGAACAATCTGAAGGAGTGAGCTGGTAACTGAGCCTGGGATCCCTAGGCAGAGGGATCCTGAGCCAACCAATAGAATAAGAGAATTTTCAACCAATAGAATCCATTACCTTAATTAATAAATCGCCAATCAGCACCTGCCAGTTAGGATACCCTATTTACATAATATGCTTAATCTAGTCTCCAAACTCTAACCAATGACACAGACTCAGCGATTGACCAATCAGAGCACCAACTAGGGGCTCCACCCCTAGGGGCAGCGACACAGCAAACCTCTATCAAGTGGCCCTGAAGCCCTGAGCATGCATTCCATCTTGACCCCGGCCAGAGGAACATCAAGCTGCGATGCCGGGCCAAGCTGCAACACGAAGCTGAGCTGGAACCCTGAGCCAAGCAAGATGTGAAGCTGAGCTGCAACGACAAACATTGAGATGCCGAGCCGTGTGCCCCCATCTTCGCACTGAAGGTGCTTCCACCAGTGCCTCGGTCAGGCTTGGCCCAGGCCTGAGCTGTAACACTGAAGGCACTTTCACCAGTGCCTCAGGCCAGGCTTGTGCCTCAGCTAGTCCGGAGCTGTAACACCAGGGGGCATTTCCATCTTCACACTGACCAGGTTCAAGCTGCAACACTGACCTGTGATTTAAAAAAAGCTTGATTGTACTGAGGTCACGTTTCTTCATTCTGAAGTCCATCGGAACAAGAGAATAAAAGTGGCACTAACACAATCTATTCGACAACTGGTGCTGGGAGAACTGGTTATCCATATCCAAAAGAAAGAAAGAGGACCTCTATCTCACACCTATACAAAAATTAACTCAGAATGGATCAAGGGCCTAAATATAAAAGCTACAACCATAAAATTCCAAGAAGAAAATGTAGGAAAACATCTTTAAGATATTGTGGTAGGCAATATCTTAAACCTTTCACCCAAAGCATGAGCAAGAAAAGGAAAAATAGATAAATGGGACCTCCTCAAAATTCAACACTTTTGTACCCCGAAAGATCTCAAAAGACTTTGTCAAAAGGGTAAAAAGGAAGCCAACTGGTGGGAGAAAATATTTGGAAATCACAAACCCAATAATGCTTTAATATCCATGATATAACAAGAGATACTACAACTCAACAATAAAAAGACAAACTACCCAATTAAAAAATGGGTAAAGACTTGAGTAGACAATTGTCCAAAGAAGAAATACAAATGGTGAAAAAACACATGAAAATATGTTCAATATCACTAGCAATTCGGGAAATGCAAATCAAAATTACGAAATATCATTTCACACCTATTAGAAAGGCCACTATTAATAAGTCAGAAAACTACAAGTATTGCAGAGGATGTGGAGAGATAGGAATGCTTATTCACTATTGGTGGGAATAATAGTACAGCCACTGTGAAGGACTGTTTGGCAGTTCCTAAAGAACTTGAATATAGACTTACGAAGTGACCCAGCAATACCACTTCCAGGTATATACCCAGAAGAACTGAGAGCAGTGACACAAACAGACATCTGCACACCGATGTTCATAGCAGCGTTATTCATGATTGCCAAATCTGGAAATAACCCAGGTGTCCATCAACCGATGACTGGACAAACAATCTGGTGTACACACACAATGGAATATTATGCAGCTGTAAGAAGAAATGAAATCGTGAAGCATATGACAACATGGAGGAACCTGGAGGACATTATGTTTAGTGAAACAAGCCAGACACAAAAGGACAAACACTGTATGATTGTGCTATTATATATTGGGTAAATTCATGGAGTTAGTAATCAGAATATAGGTCATCAGAAAATAGAACGAGGATAGAGAACAGAAAGCTGAGAGTTAATCTGTGCAGAATTGGTAAAAAGGTTTTTTGTAAATCCTTGGAAATGAATGGAAATGGTGGGCGCACATCATGATATCTGTGACTAGCAGAGTTATTATATGTGTATAACAATGGTTGAAAGACTAAGGACATGCATATTACTAAAAGGAAAGCTAAAAAATGTAACATGGGACTGTATAACAGAGTGAAACCTCAAATGAAGTACAAATATGGGTAATATTGCATACATAAGACTGTTTTTACAATATAAACAGAAATAAACTAGAGCAATGGAAACAGGACAGCAGCTATTACAGCAGGGGAAGCCTAGAGAAATTGAGATGTAACGAGTCTTTTGTTTGTCTATTTTTATTATTATTATTATTGGAATAATGAAAATGCTCTAATAATGCTTGAACTGATGAATGCACAACCATGTGATTATACCAAATACCACTGACTGTACACTTTGAATGGATTTATGCTTTATTAATATGTATCAATAAATTGATTTGTTTAAAAAAAAGGCCACAAAATTTCTCAGTATAGGTTAGAATACAAGAAACATTTCATGAAACTACTCAAATACTAACTAATGCTATGGCTAATATTAAAAACTGGATATTCTATATATTTTTTAAAAGATAGATTACATAAATGCTATACAAAAAATATAGGGATTCCCACATGCCTCACTCCACACATCTCCCACACCCTCCCACATAAATAACATTCTTCATTAGTGTGGCACATTCATTGCAATTGATAATGCATCCTGAGGCATTGCCACTGGGCATGGACCATAGTTCACATTGTAGTTTACACTCTCTCCCATACAATTCTGCAGGTTATAGGGAGATATAAAAAGGCCTATATCTGTCATTGCAATGTCATTCAGGATGATTCCCAAGTCCTGAAAAAGCCCCCCCATTACACCTGTTTTTCCCTCTCCCTGCCCCCAAAGCCTCCAGTGGCCACTGCCTCCACATCAATGTTGTAATTTTTTCCATTGCTAGAATCACTATAAGTCTAGAGTAGAATACCAGTGAGTCCACTCTAGTCCATATTTCATTCCTGAGTCCTGGGGATTCTGGGATGGTGATGTCCTCTCCACCTCTAATTGAGACAGGGCTTCAATCCCATACAGCAATGGATGGGACTCCCTTGCTTGCAGTTGTTGGCTCTCTCGTTTCATTGGTATAGTGGTTGCCAATCCTCACCTCCTTGTTAGTTGTCCTGGATGAGTCCAATGAACTGGAGAGCAGCTGTTGCAAATCCACTTAGGTTCAGGGCCCAGCTGGCACATGGACAGCCCAAAGATTCCAGTCTTTTGGACGTACACTTACAAACTCCAGCACCAAGTATAAGTTTAAATAGAAGGGACAGATGAGCCATGTGTAGGGGAACCATAACTGAGTCAAAAACTGCCTCTCTCAGGAGCACAAATTCCAAAGTAGGGCCCACTAGCAAGGCACCAAACTCTGGAGCTATCTGCCCTGACCACAGGACCTGGGTGTGTCCAGAGCCCTCAGGAGCCCCACTGTTTGGGGTAGTATCCATTTTGGCAGTCTATGAGATCCTGCTGAGATGTGCATAAACGTTACCTCTGGGATGACCTCCCAACTCACTCTGAAGTCTCTTAGCCATATAAACTCATTTGTCTTTACTTTTCCCCCTTTTATTTGCGGTCTTCTTCCAAATGCATTGCTAGTTGGTGCTTGGTAGTAGTAATCCCTCGGTGCCAGGGAGGCTGGACATTCTATTTAAATCATACTATTTCTGCACACAGTGAATACAACGATAATAATCAACTTCAATTAGCAACGAAGTTGCAAGACCATAAAAAGCTTCTTCAGTGGGCAAAACACTATGGTGCAATTAAAACATTTAGAAAGGGAAAAAGCCTTTTAATAGTATAAAAGTTGTTTACCGGCATTCCTATTGTAAAGCTCTACTATCAATCAAAATGGAAAAGCAATTATGTATGTGACTGTGGTCAGAGACTACACTGCAGACATTTCTTCTAATATTTGGCTAATAAAGTTAGCATAATATATGACCGTCGTTTTTCATAGCTATGATGCAGAGATGAAGTGAAAACACAAAACACCTATTCCAAGTCAATAGGCTCTTCTCAGCAATTTTCTGGGTTTAGATGAATCTATAGCAAGTAGGTAAATCTTTGAAATATCTTGGGGCCGGCTCGATAGCCCAGCGGATAGGGCGCCGGCATACCACATGGGAGGCCCCGGGTTCGATTCCCGGGGACCTCTCCTAGCGGGCAGACCGCCTTGAGAATGGCAAGCCACCACGGGCGGGCCGGAGCCGCCGTGGGCAGGGCAAGAAGCTGCCACGGACAGGGCAAGAGCCGCCACGGGCAGGGCAGGTCGCCCATGGATGGAGTGCAGCCAGCCACCCGCAAACTGAAAGCCGGCCGTGAACAGACGCAGAGACCGCCCACAAGCGGGGAAAGCCGCGCCTGCGCAGTGACCAGTCTCGGCGCGTCGCCGCAGCGGGGGGAAGGGGAGATATGTAATAAAATAAATAAATCTTTTTTATTTAAAAAAAAAAGAAAGAAAAGAAATATCTTGCCCTCTTGAACCAGCAGAAAAAAATGAACTGGCAGAAGTCATATTTGTATTTTTACCACTATGGCTTCCAATGTGAAATTCTCATTTATAAGTAAGCAAGTGCATTATTAACATTTAGGTATACCCCACATATATGCATATGCCCATTAATTAAATAGTAGAAATTAAAAACAATACTTTCAAGTTAAAATGAATTTTTAGAAGAAACAACTCATAAATCTAAAAGGCATACAAAAATGAAGTTGTAAAATAAATAATGAATATAGGTGTCAACTAATATTCATAGAAATATGCCTGCAAATGTGGATGCAGCAATTGTTCATACGTGTGATGGTTTGGATGGGAAGACATTCCCCGATGAGACCATCTAATCTGTCTCTGACTCCTGTACATGGAGAAGAATTTCTAGATACAAAATGATACTCCATTACGGCCTTTGTTAACATTCACCATCCTTATCACAAGTAGGGCTAACTTACTATGTCTTAATCTATTTAACACATTCTAAAATATTAATACTCAATCAATACTTTTACATATCAGTCCATTTGTTTCAAGTTCTCTACCTGAGAAATAGCTTCCTATTTTTGTTGCATTTTAATTAGCAATTATATAATGCAATCTGGGTCAACTAGGTAAGGGAGATTTTAACTTTATTGCCCATTATTTAAACTTTCTTCCATTGTTTATTAATTGTGTAGATGTGTTCAATTAAACTAGTAAAAATGACATTACATGAATGAATGCTACAAGTATCCTGTTAAACAGAAACAGTTTTTATCAAACACTGAATCTATGGAATTTTTCTTGGCTTAAAATGAGTATTTACTTTCCATTTTTCCAAAATCAATGCAACCTGCCAATATCTACATCACCTAAAATTTCTTTTTTATGGTCCCAAAGACTCAAAACTCTGATATTTAATAATATTCACTCTAAATGCATTTAAAGTAGACAATGAAATTTCAAGTAAAATAAACTTTATCCACATCTATGGACCAAACAGGTCTACCATCTAGATTTCACTTTTATAAATTACACAAATACATTGTACATTCTTAAATTAAAAAAAATGCTTACAATATAAATTTGTAATAATGTACAGTAATATAATGAAGCAACATTGGTTATTAAGGTTTATTTCCATGATGGAGCATTATCATTATACCTGATGCCATTTCCAGGGTCTGTAGAAAAATCACAGCTATCTTGAATTTCAGGCTTTGTTTTGTTGTCTATCCCTAGATCTATCTAAGGTAAAAGCTGAGTGAAGGTAGTCTTTTAAAACTCCCAAGGCTATTTGATGAGCGGGATTTTGCCTCACTGGAGTAAAGTCTACTCAGCTCTCCATCCCACACAAAATGATGGGGTTTTCTGTTCTGTAAACTAGGTATTCAGAGATTCAAAGGTCTTTCTCCTTGTCCATGGGTATTATCAGATGTCAAGCCATTAGGGTCTTTCAGCATGCTATAGTCTCTCACAGCCAGCACGGGTACAAAGGAACTCCATCCCTTTACTATCACCTTTCAGGCTGCTGTGAACCAAGAGCTGCAAGTTCTTTGTTCTTAGCTTTAGCCTGCTGGAAGAGTATCTGAGCGGAAGCCTAGATATCTGGAAACCCACCCTCCACTTTAATTCTCTTTCTCTACATTTTGACTTAGTGGTTCTTTAAGTATATTTATTGGTGACTTCCCGAGAAGTCTGCCTGGTCAGAGGAAAATGTTCATCTCTTCTGTCAGCAGGGTATTGTCCTTCACACAGAGCTGGGCAGACGCTTCAGTAACAGTGAACTTATGATATGTGACATGTTTCCCATCCTTTCTCTTTGAGTCAGTTCTGCCATATATTGCACTGTACTTTCAAATTTCCTTTTCTTTGTGCGGATGCTCATCGCTCATTTCAAAGATGTGACCAATCATTTTTGGCCAAGTCCTTATTAGTTTTTTTAAATTACTATTATTATTTTTAAAGACACTTTATTTATTTATTTTTTAAAGATTTATTTTTATTTATTTATATATCCCCCCCTTGCTGCTTGTGCTCACTGTGTTCATCTGCTTTGTGTTTCTCTGTGTCTGCTTGTCTCGCCCTGCTGTGCCATCCCACTGAGGCAGCTCACCGCGTGGTGGCTTGCCTTCACCAGGAGGCCCCAGGAACCGAACCCGGGGCCTCCCATGTGGTAAACCGGAGCCCTACCAATTGAGCTACAGCCGGTTCCCTTTAAAGATGCTTTAGATTACATAAATGTTACATTGAAAATATATGGGATTCCCATATACTCAATCCCCTCTCACTCCCACACTTTCCCCCATTAACAACATCTTTCATTACTGTGGTACATTTGTTACAATTGATGGACACATTTTGAAGTATTGCTACTAACCATGGTATATGGTTTACATTATGTTTTACACTTTGCGCCACACAATTCTATAGGTTTTGACAAAATGTACAATGGCTTCTATCCATCATTGCAATGTCATGCAGAACAATTCCAATTTCCTTCAAGTCACTTTTCTTGGCAGTGTGGGGGCCATTAATTCCTTACTCTCATCCACAGAGGATACAGCGGCAGCTTCCAGCATCTCACTACTTTTGTTTGGAGAAGCTGGAAGCCAAAGTCTGCTGGGGAGAGGCTGTGCGCGCTCTCAGTGGCATGGAGACCCTGCCAGAGTCTGGACTCAACACTCTACAGGGCTAAGCTCCCCACCACATCTGAATTCCCCTGACCCAAGCTCTGTACACAGGTGGTGGCAGCATATTTTGGGATTTTAAAATTAGGTTGCCAGGCATTGCTGTCCCTTTCATAATCACTACAGGAAATTCCCAGTCATGTTGGTGATCCCTCTGGTAATGGGTATACTACAGTCAGAAAGGGAAATCAGAAGCTGATTGAAAAGACCTAGGTTTGTAAACCCACCTCTCAAAGCCTTCTTTCTAACATGAATGGGGCTTGCTAGCCATGCCCACAGAGCCCTGATAAACCAAAATTCCTCTTCTCCAACTTCACAGAGTTGCTAGACATCATCAGGAAGGCACTGAAATAAGAAAGGAGATTGGCTTTTTGTAGTATTCTATATGGCTGTCACTTCCCAAGGGTCCTGGGTAAGGCCTATCCATTACTGTGGCCGTGGTCCACTCAGCTCCAACTCTGAAGAAAGGGCCCCCAGCTCTGCTCAGTTGGTGGTGCCTCCCCGGCCAGCCGCACACCCCTTTCTCCTCCCACCACATGCTGTCACCCTGAGAGCTTCTGGTCTTGTGACATTCCCTGCTCCAGCTCCCGCCCAAGTGTGTCACTATGCTTAGTGACACAGATCCTCTCGAAGCTCCTTCCATGCACAATTTGTAAATTAATAGTAATTTTATTTAGACTCTAAATACAATAAGGGCAAAACAATGGCATGTTTTCAAAACTGCACATCCACAAACTAGAACAAGACCTCGGACATGATCTATGCTTAATAATAGCTAAGAAAAAAATAAGTTATCAGGCATTGTTAATTCTGCCTTCTTCACATCCCTCTTATCCATCTATTTCCTTCTCCAATTTCACTGTGAACACCCTATGCCAGATAACCATCATATAGTTCTTAAACTTCAACAATATCCTTCTTGATTACTTCACTCCATTCTACTAAGAAGGCTTGTATACTAACACAACATTTTCATTAATGCCTACAACAACTTGGATGAGTATTACTTATTTATAAACTTATTATTTAGTTTGTTACCCCAGTAGAATGTAAACGTCTTGACCACTATTTTATGTCTTCCTTGCTACTCCTTCTCAACCATCCAGAAAAATATAGGAAACTCAATATATTTTGAATGAATGTATTAAAAATTTACCAAATAACTACCCTTCTCTAAACAGTAAGCTGGAGTTTGAGACCACAGTAGTAAAAATAATATGCCTTGTCTTAATACCCTTTCCACTGAGAAATTAAATTGTTCTGGTGGAGTTTATGACTATTGTATCCTTCTTAGAGATAACATTAACCTCACTGTGGAAACATTTAATTTCTCCCAGATGGAAACACTGTGCATTCTGCACTCTGTGAGTTTGTGCATGGACACCAGTAAGTAGAAGTCCTAATTGTCTTTGGGCCCAGCATTAGGGAGAACCTTCAATGTTTCCAGCATTCAAGGAGCTCTTTGCAGGGCTGCCCTTCAAAGTTCACATTGTTCATTCCTGGTAGCCTGCCCTGGACTTGAATATAATGCACTGTCCTCAGCATATACCTGTAAATTCATGTAAATTTCCCCACATCTAGGATTTCATTCTGCAAATTGAATGTGATTTCCAAGTTGGAGCAAAGAGAGGAGCTGTCAAAGGAGGAGGATTTCCCCAAGGCCTGACTCTAGGGAGTTCCAGGCACAGGTACTCATTATGAAGAGGAGCCTTGTCAGTGAGGGAACAGGTCCTTGGCAAAGTCAAATGTAGATTTCCATAAATGACTTTTGAAGTCAGAAAACATGAGAGGCCACTGGGGAAAAATTCCTGAGATTGTGTCATCATTTTCTTGACCACAGAAAAGCAATTTTCATGTCCAGATCATTTTGGCCTTTATCATGGGTCTTTTCCCTTTGATTATGTCTCCTCATTAACTCTTCAATATCCTATTTTATTTCTCTAATTTAAATATTGAAAATAATTCCAAATTAACATTATCCTAAGACATGTATCTATATGCTAGAGTTTTCTATTTCACATCCTTTACCCACGTAAGAACCAATATTTGAAATACACTCCCAGGCCCCTGATGTGCTTTAAATAGTTTCATTCCCCTAATACTGTTCAATAAACTGTCTTGTTGCTTAGTTCAGTCCTTGAATTCTTTCCTTGAAACAAGAACCCTCTCCATCAACAGAAGTTTTGGCGACCATGAAGGTACCTGAACATCGAGTTAGTACCAAAACACTGAGTTGGTAAGTGAGTCTTCTTCTCATTCTCCCTGCCTTATGTCCACCTCTCTCTTTTTCTCATTCTTTTTCTCTCTCTTCCTCTTTTTTGGTAGGTCTCTCTGGACAAAACATTGTCTGATGACTCGTGGGCCAGGCCCCTCGAGACCTGGGGGATGCCCCAGAATCCACAGTGGTAGACAACCTCAAGTGTCCACTGTCGGGATTTAAACAAAAGGAGGTGGATAGTGACGTTATTTAATTTGGCAGATATTGATTGGTTATGTTTCAGTTATGGTTAAACAGACTAGCTGCAAGTGAGGGACAAGGAAGGCATCTGGTTATAGCCATGTTATAAATCCCTCAGTTAAGATAAATTATAATAATAAGTAAATCCTCTGTAGTCTGGGGTTACAATATCTCCACAAACTGGTTTTTCCGAAGCCCATGTTATCAAACAGTCTGAGATCTGGTCAGCAACTATCACTGCTCTCTCACCTGTCTGTCTAGAAGTGTGTATTACGTTTCCCTCACTCACTCTCATGATCTACACACAAGGAAAAAGCAAACAGAAGCTGACTCAGAGGGCTATGGTGAGGTTAGTGCAGGAACAAAGTAAAGCCTTGTTTTGCTAAGGAAAACTTAGAGACTTAAAACACAAATAACAACTAGCAATTTATTCAATAACTGATGTGCAAATGATCAAACTTTAATAAACAGTTAATAATCACAGTTATTGATTTAATAAGCTAATAAGATAGTATGAAAGAAAGTGAAAGTATATTTACAAACACTTAACAAACCGAAAGAAAATTCAACATCTGGTCTTTCACAAGGCTGGGAAGTCCCATTCAACAGTCGTCCAGAGTCCGGATCGGAATCATGGTCCCAGGCAGAGCGTCCTCTCCTGGGTGAGAGTTCAACTGGCAGCCAAGGGACTGCCCCTTTCAAAAAGGTCTGAAACCTCAGATCTCATGCCAATTGTGCAACTCGTGAATGATCAACACATTCCGAACAAACGCATTCCGAACAGAGCGCCCGTCCCCGGGGAAGTGGCCAATTCCCCCAAAGAGAGCTCACCCTCCCACCAGCTAAGGAATGTTCCCAAATGCTTAATATTGAAGGAGAGGTATTTTATGAATAAGAAGATATAAACCACTTAATTCTTCAAGAAATTAAGAGAAATCATTTGTAGGACAAGGAAAATGCTCACAGAAACAGTGTTTGGAGGATTTCTAAAAGCTATTTGCTAACATCAAATTTTATTTTTTAGGAAAACATTCCCCCATTACCTTGTTGTATAACAAAAATCACAATGACCAGAGTAGAATCAATATTCTATTAGTTTTGGACTAGGTAATTCTTTTGATGAAATATAAATATATATAGCAAAGTGTTCAATAAAGTGAGAAATATTGGACTGATATCTAGAAGAAGATAGAAATCCAGGAGGTGAGCCACTCTTAAAGATTGCTTATGTCCAGGGAGTGTTTGTGAAGGTTGTAAAGGAAGCTGGGAAGTCAGCTGAACATTGCTTTTGACAATATCAAGGCTAGAAGGGAAACAAATACAAACTTCTGGGACAACCATGAGTAGGAAATCAGGTAAAGCAAGCACTACTTTCAGTGGGGACACTGGATGATGCACAACTTTTTGCTGGGACCTTGGATAGAGTACTCTCTGGGAATAATTGTAAACAAAAAGTAAAATGATCCTTAAGGGGAACCAGCTGTGGCTCAATTGGTAGAGCTCTGGTTTACAACATGGGAGGCCCCAGGTTCGGTTCCCGGGGCCTCCGTGAGCAGGCAAGCCACCGCGAGCAAGCAAAAGCCGCCGCGAAGCAGGCAAGCCTCCGCAAGCAGGCAAGCCACCACGCGGTGAGCTGACTTGGCGGGATGCCACAGTAGGGGGAGACAAGCAGACACAGAAGAATGCAAAAAGCAAATGAACACAGCAAGAACAAGCAGCGGGGAAGGGGAGGATATACAAATAAATAAAAATAAATCTAAAAAAAATGATCCTTAAAATCACAAACTTTGAATTTGGATTAAGATGGTTCTTGATTACTTTTGTCCAAAGGGCCTGGCAGAAGCAAACTAAAGTCCTCTCTGAGGGAAATTAACATCATCCTAGGCCTCACTTTGCTTCTGTAATTTTGACATAATGTTTAACAAACAATAAAAACTGACCAGGAAAACAAGGAAGTAAGAAAATAAGGAGAAACAACAGAAACAGGATTCAATAATTCCAGATTTTTATGTACATATTGGTTAGTAAAATGCCTTTACTTATTATGTTCTAGGACATAAAAGATAAACTTCAAAATACTGACTATTCTATAGCAGATTAAAAATGAACAAACACAAAACGAATGTTAAAGCTAAAATATACAATTGGAATATAAACTCAATAAAAAGGAAAAACAGATTGGATATAGAAGAGAAATTAATGAACTAGATTAAGCCAGAAAACCATGTAAAATATAGCACAAAGGGACAAAATGATGAAAATATAGAAAATATTAAGAATGTAGTGATGATAGTGAAAAGTTACAAAATATATGTACAGTAGGACCCTGTATTAGTCAGGGTTCTTTAGGGAAACAGAATTGTCAGGAGATATCTGTAAATAGTATGAGATTTTATAAAATTCTCTCACATGACCGTGGGGATGCACAAGTCCAAATTCCGCAGGCAGGCTGCAAAACAGGGGCTCCGATGAAGGTCCTTGATGAGTTCCCAGGAGATGTTGGCTGTCTGAAGTCGAGCTGGAAAATACTCTCTGAATGCTGAAATCACTTCCCCTTTTAAGGCATTCAAATGATTG